>JARQOC010000006.1:89640917-89704112 GCA_033576535.1 Allobates femoralis
CACAGCCACCACCATTATCCTGTGGCCGGGGGGTGCATTGCCATTTTCACATTGTAGTTGAATCCCTTAATAAAATGGTGCTGGAGTCAGTGCATGTGCATACCACCATCATTGGCACCATTATCTTGAAGACTATCTCTGCAAATATCATGTGAAACAAACTGGTGATATTCTCACAGACAGTGTCTTCAATAAAATGGCGCCAGAGTTCACGTTATGCCCAGGCGCTGACTTCGGTGGCATCTAATTAACGATTGTAACTACAATGAAAACATAGCACTGCACACACCGGCCATCCCTGGCTTTGGACAGAAGGACGTGTTCAGCTTTATATTATAGATCATTGGTTACACTTGATAAGGGTCTAGTTGTCCATAGCAACCAATCAGAGCTCAGCTTTCACTTTACCTCAGCAGCTCCAATGCTGAGAGCTGCGCTCTGGTTGCTGTAGGTGATGTTATATCTAATAGTGCATTAGGTGTACTGAAATGTATAGATGTAACATAGGATGTTGGTAGGATATACTGGCAACTGACTGCTGGGCAACCGACAGTTGGAATTAGCCCAAGGGGAGTAGCTGGTGCTTAAAGAGTGAGTCTGTTGTGCAGGGCTGTGGAGTCCGCTATGCCAAACCTCTGACTCCCACTCCTCAATTTCCCTTACACCAACACCGACTCCGACTCCCACATATATTGCTTATATTTAAAGGGAACTTGACCCCAGAAACGGACCCCCCAGCATCTTTGTACCTGTCCCTGCACCCCCTCCTATCATTGCTAGCCATCCCTTTTGCATAAAAAAAACGATTTGGTAAAGATGAGAAATGAGGTTATATTACCTCGCCCTGTGTGGCTTCTCTGTTTTTGAGAAGCCACAAAAGGCGGTGCTGGCTGCCTCTCCTTGCCGCCTGCGGCGTAATTATGCACGCCCCGGTGGGCGTGGTAATAAGCTCGGAGCCTCTGCTCGTCATCCAAGGGGCGGTACAGCCGGTATGACGCAATTTTCGTCATACCGACTGTACCACCCCTTTGATGATGCACCGAGGCTCAGAGCTTGTTAGCACGCCACACACCACATGCAAACAAAGAGTAACAGCAAGTGTATAGTCGCTAAGGTGCAGCCCCAACATTGGATACTCGCCACGCACCCGAACACACACACACACACACCACAAAGAGACACACACCACACCGACCCCACCACAGGGACACACACACATACACACCCTATAGGGACACATGCACTCACCCCACAGGCACACACACACTACAGGGGGCCACACACAGGGACACACACACATACACACCACACAGGGACACAGAGACACACACCCACACCCCACTGGAAAACACAGACCCCACAGGAATGGACACACACCACAGGGACACCCCTCCCTACCACAAGGACACAAACGCACACACCCAGAGCCATGAATACCTTAAGCAGAGCTAAGGTTTCTTGTTTCCTCCAAAAGTCCTTTGTCTTAAAAGATAGTTTTGTTCATGTCAAATTTAATAAGACCTGTTCCTACCACAAATACATAACTTATTTTTTTGAAGTGTTTACATTTTTGCCGATCTATTGATACCGCTTAGAGATCCGTAAAACCATCAGAAACCTAGGAAATGAGTTCTAGCTTTCTGAACATCATAAATATGCCATAAATGATATCAATATTCTCAGAATTAAATGAACATAAACATGAGGTGCTTATCATGGATGTAGGCCCACCCCATATCCAGATATGAAAAATGAAGGTTTATTAAGCATGGTGCAAGAGGAGGATCTTAGATGATCGTCCCACCAAGAAGGGGAAAACTACGTGGGGGGGGGGGGCTGAGGTTCTGCTGCCTTTACTAAAACCAGAGCATCCATTTTAGGGCATTCCACCTTGGGTCTTGGACGCAGTCACACCTCGCTGCGTGGAGGAATCAATACTACTATTCTGGGGAGCCGACCCCCCTACCAAGGTCTGAGATTGTCACCGCGTGGCCAGGTCTTGCAATTTCTTACTTTTTTCCTTTTATTTTAATAACTATGCATATCTGTACATTATCTCTTCTGTAATATCTTGTATATCTTTTGTAAACACTGCCAACTTTTGGGAGTGAAATATTATAATTTACTAGTTTAGTTCTTCTTGTTCTATGAACGAGCTCACCACGTCCTCACTGTTCGTTTTACGCTATCATACGGGTTAACGATCCACCTGTAAGAGATCGGTGGTGGCAGCATAACGTTTTTGTATTTAGGTGATATTGTGGGCCTGAAGGTGACCGAATCAAGGTATATACACAGTTGTGGCCAAAAGTATTGACACCCCTGCAATTCTAACATAGTAACATAGTTTTTAAGGTTGAAGGAAGACTTTAAGTCCATCTAGTTCAACCCATAGCCTAACATGTTGATCCAGAGGAAGGCAAAAAAAACCATGTGGCAACACTAAGCTCCACATTGGGGAAAAAAATTCCTTCCTGACTCCAGATATGGCAATCAGACTAGTTCCCTGGATCAACGCCCTATCAAAGAATCTAGTATGTATAACTGGTAATATTATAATTTTCAAGAAAGGCATCCAGGCCCTTCTTAAATGTTAGTAGTGACTCACTCATTACAACATCAAGTGGCAGAGAGTTCCATAGTCTCCCTGCTCTTACAGTAAAGAATCCGCGTCTGTGATTATGATTAAACCTTCTTTCCTCCACACGTAGAAGATGTCCCCTTGTCCCAGTCTCAGGCCTAAGAGTAAAGAGATCATTAGAAAGTTCTCTGTACTGTCCCCTCATATATTTATACATTATTATAAGATCACCCCTAAGCCTTCGTTTTTTCCAAGCTAAATAACCCCAAGTTTAATAACCTGTCTTGGTATTGCAGACCCCTTAGTCCTCTAATGACTTTTGTCGCTCTTCTCTGGACCCGCTCTAGTTCAGCTATGTCTTTCTTATACACCGGAGACTAGAATTGTACACAGTATTCTAAGTGTGGTCGCACTAGTGACTTGTATAGAGGTAAAATTATGTTCTCCTCATGAGCATCTATGCCTCTTTTAATGCATCCCATTATTTTATTTGCCTTTTCAGCAGCTGCGTGACACTGGCCACTAAATGTGAGTTTATCATCTACCCATACACCCAGGTCTTTTTCAGTGACAGTTTTGCCCAGTGTTTTACAATTAAGCACATAATTATACCTTTTGTTTCCTCTGCCCAAGTGCATGACTTTACATTTATCCCCATTAAAGCTCATTTGCCATTTATCAGCCCAAGCTTCTAGTTTACATAAATCCTCCTGTAATATAAAATTGTCCTCCTCTGTATTGATTACCCTGCAGAGTTTAGTGTTATCTGCAAATATTGAGATTCTACTCTGTATGTCCCCTACAAGGTCATTAATAAATATATTAAATAGAATCGGGCCCAACACTGACTCCTGTGGTACCCCACTGTTAACTGTGACCCATTCTGAGAGTGTTCCATTAATAACCACCCTTTGTTTCCTATCACTAAGCCAGTTCTTAACCCACTTACACATATTTTCCCCTATCCCCATTGCCCATTTATGTATCAACCTTTTGTGTGGCACCATATCAAAAGCTTTTGAAAAGTCCATATACACCACATCCACTGCATTTCTTTGGTCCAGTCAGGAACTTACTTCTTCATAGAAGCTTATCAGATTAGTTTGACAGGAACGGTCCCTCGTAAAACCATGTTGATAATGGGTCATGAGGTTATTTTTCTTCAGATACTCCAGTATAGCATCTCTTAGAAAACCCTCTAGGATTTTACCCACAGTAGAGGTTAAGCTTACTGGCCTATAATTTCCAAGTTCAGTTTTTGTCCCCTTTTTGAATATTGGCACCACATTTGCTATAACGCCAGTCCTGTGGTACAGACCCTGTTATTATGGAATCTTTAAATATTAAAAATAATGGTCTATCTATGACAGTACTTAATTCCTGCAGCACTCTGGGGTGTATCCCATCCGGGCCCGGGAAATTGTCAATTTTAGTGATTTTTAGACGATGCCGTACTTCCTCTTAGGTTAAGCAGGTGACATTTAATTGAGAATTTTTGTTATCACTGATCATATTGTCTGTCATGGGATTTTCTTGTGTAAATACTGTTGAAAAAAAGTAATTTAGCATATTGGCTTTTTCCTCATCCTCATCCACCATTTCACCCAGACTATTTTTAAAGGGGCCAACACCATCATTTTTTAGTTTCTTACTATTTATGTAGTTAAAAAATATTTTGGGATTATTTTTACTTTGTCTGGCAATGAGTCTCTCTGTCTCAATCTTTGCTGCCTTGATTTGCTTTTTACAAATGTTATTTAATTTTCTGTATTTATTTAAAGGGATCCTGTCACCCCCAAAACACTTGTAAACCTATTAAAACCTGTCCCTAGAGCATATTAACACTTTCCCTACACTATTTCTACCTCCTAAATGCAGTAAGTGACATTGACTAAAAACGTTTTATAAGTACCTGATTAGTGATGATAATGAGTGACTATGCTATTCATAGTCACTCATCAAGACTGCCCCTCTGCTTCATAGCACGCCTCCATAGGCGTGATCGTCCTCCTAGATTCAAATTGCAGCCTCCCCGCTGTGCCCTGTGTCGTAGGAGGCTGCAGTGTGGCTTGTGACGCGATCCGCGTCATTCCCGGCGCCCTGTGACGTATTTACAGCGGCGCCGCGCTGTCAGCTTCAAAATGCGCACTGCGCATGCCCAATGCGCATGCGCAGTGCGCATTTTGAAGCTGACAGCGTGGCGCCGCTGTAAATACGTCACAGGGCGCCGGGAATGACGCGGATCGCGTCACAAGCCACACTGCAGCCTCCTACGACACAGGGCACAGCGGGGAGGCTGCAATTTGAATCTAGGAGGACGATCACGCCTATGGAGGCGTGCTATGAAGCAGAGGGGCAGTCTTGATGAGTGACTATGAATAGCATAGTCACTCATTATCATCACTAATCAGGTACTTATAAAACGTTTTTAGTCAATGTCACTTACTGCATTTAGGAGGTAGAAATAGTGTAGGGAAAGTGTTAATATGCTCTAGGGACAGGTTTTAATAGGTTTACAAGTGTTTTGGGGGTGACAGGATCCCTTTAATGCCTCATCACTACCTACTTGCTTTAATTCCCTAAATGCTTTCTTTTTGTCACATATTGCACCTCTTACCGCTTTATTTAGCCATAGTGGTTTCCTCCTATTTCTAGCATGCTTATTCCCATAGGGTATATATTGTGCACAGGTCCTATTCAGGATGCTAATAAACATCTCCCATTTGCTTTGTGTACTTTTATGTCTCAGGACATCGTCCCAGTTTATTGCACTAAGATCATCTCTCAACTGTTGGAAATTTGACTTCCTGAAGTTTAGTGTCCTTGTAGCCCCTCTACTACACGTCTTAGTAAAGGATACTTGAAAGCTTATTAAGTTATGATCACTATTACCCAAGTGACCTCCAACCCGTATATTTGATATGCGGTCCGGCCTGATATTAGGTCCAGCAGTGCCCCCCTTCTTGTTGGGTCCTGAACCAGTTGTGAAAGGTAATTGTCTCTCATAGTTTTCAAAAACTTATTACCTTTGCTGGAACTGCAGGTTTCTGATCCCCAATGTATTTCAGGGTAGTTGAAGTCCCCCATAATAATGACTTCTCCCTGAGTCGCTGCTTCATCTATTTGCTTTATGAGGATATTCTCCTCCACTTCCATTATTGTTGGGGACTTATAACAAACCCCTATCAGTAATTTATTATTTTTTTTCCCCCTCCCCTTATCTCCACCCACAGAGACTCTACATTTCCATTAGATTCACCTATATTATCACGCAGGATGGGTTTTAAGGATGATTTTACGTATATAAACATACACCTCCTGCTCGCCTATTTGTGCGGTTATTTCTGAACAGACTATAGCCCTGTAAATTAACAGCCCAGTCATGGCTCTCGTCCAGCCATGTCTCCGATATCCCCACCATGTCATAATTATTTTCCAACAAAATCAATTCTAATTCCTCCATTTTGTTGATGAGGCTTCTGGCATTAGTGAACATGCACTTTATGCATCTCTCTTTACCTCTATTCCTTCCTACTACTTGACTGTTCTAACCCCACCCCCCATGCCACCCCCAATTTTATTACTTGTGCCCAGGTTACTATTTACACTATCTTCCCCTCCTATACAATGAATACCCTCCCCCCCAATCCCTAGTTTAAACACTCCTCCAACCTTCTAGCCATTTTCTCCCCCAGCACAGCTGCACCCTCCCCATTGAGGTACAGCCCGTCCCTAGCATAGAACCTGTAGCCAACAGAGAAGTCGGCCCAGTTCTCCAGGAACCCAAACCCCTCCTTCCTACACCAATTCCTGAGCCACTTATTTATCTCCCTAATCTCCCTTTGCCTCTCTGGTGTGACACGTGGTACAGGCAGTGCTTCATTCTCTTTTGTGTTTCTTCATTGAAGACAAATTAAATGAAGATAATAATTCCAAAGAATTTGTGATTGCAATCATTTTCAGGAAGAAACTGAGTGTTATCTGACAGAATTGCAGGGGTGTCAAAATGTTTGGCCACAACTGTACATTCCTGGCCAGAACTGGTGGTATATATACATCCTGTCACATCACGTGCAACAGTATACAACATAAATTAGAGCAGCTGGGCTCCTTTCTTATCCTATGGCAATACCGGATTTGTCCAGTAGGGTAAGGGGGTGCCAGAGAGCTGCAGGTCCTGACTAAGTCATCGTGACATGGGGCTTGCAGGATCAGTGCGACAAGTCGGCCGTGACGTGGCAGATCCGGCAGATAAATTGACATCTACCAGATCTGCTGGGAATTACACTTTACCGCAGATGTGAAAGCAGCCTTAATTAAAAAAGGTTTGTAAATCAATCCACTCCCTCCATAAAGAAGAACCCTGTCTCTATAAAGTCAGATACGGGTAGTTAACCTGTAAATCAATGTCTGACCTATCAAGAAGTATTTAAAAAAAAATAGAGATTGTAGACAAGTCAAGCCTGTTAAAAAAAGTAAGACGTCCATCTGTAGACAGCTGTTTCAGGTTCTTGCCACTACCAGGGCATTATACCAGGAGCAGCATTGCTGGGTGATAACAGAGGGTCATTACTAAATCAGTGAACACAGCCAATTACTCTACTTCCCACCATTTATGAATACATGCAGTTTTTATATCATCAGTGAAAGCCTACATAAACCAATCATGTGCTGATGTTGGGAGCGGTCTGTTTACAGAGGTATCTGGAACAATGACTGGATCACTGCTTAAAAGCAATGCTTCCAAAATGTGCTCCTGTTTACGGCTCTGGGTGCCGGGTGTCATATTCTCTCTGTACAAATGTTTGTGTTTTTGTATGGAGCGGCTTTGTTGGATGCTCCTGGCTCAGGTGGCGTTCGCTCTCTGTTTCCAGATTATCAGGAGTATTTCAGCTGTTTTCCAGCCAGATCACGTTCCCTCAGCAGACAAGACTGATAATTCTCTTTTTCTCTCTCATTTTATTCTCAGGGCTACAAAACATGCAACCATTTACTACAGAGTAATTTACTTTGCTTATTTTATTCCTCCAGGAAATCGAGACTGTAAGTCAATGCCTTCCCGAAATCTGGACAACTAAAGGGATGACATCTCATGACCATAGCCCTCACTTATCCTTCAGAGGACCCACAGATTTTCAGCCAAGGTACTATTCATTATATAATGTCCAGGACAACTTCACAATGCTGAGTCCTGGCTGTGATAAAGTGGCTAGATAACTCTGTTTGTCCATGTCAATGACAATAAAACAAACCAGCAAGATATCGTGGAGACAGGCTTCAAGTTTCTATTGGAACAGGAACCACTGTGCGCTGCCAACCTCTAATGATGTCCTATTTATCTGAAATGTCTATTCAAAGGGTATAGCTAAACCTGAAACTGAACATGCTGCGGAGAATACAGGGTCACGTTTAATGAGGCAGATGAGGGGGTTGAAATATAGCTGAGCGTAAATAACAATAGCATCTGAGTACCTGCACTTGTTTAGTATCTGTAGCATATTTTTCATGCTGTGTAAGGCCCGGCTTCACACCATGTCTTTTTGTACGTTGCTCCCATGTATCCCTGTGGCGCCAGATTGTGCCTATTTGGCGTCTAGTTTGCTGGTTTTCCGGGAGGATCTGGTTTTGTCTGATTTTTGCATTGGACACAAAACCGAAGTCTGCATCATTTGTGTCTGATGCAAAAATCGGACAAAACCGGATCCTCTCAGTTCCGGTGTCCATGGCATGGGAGTCTATGGATGCCAGATTGTGCCGGTTCCCAGACGCTGAGCATTGAAAGAGCGGCGACTGTTAAAAGGAGCCGCCTCTGAATTTCAGCACCTGGAGAGCTCCACGGCTGAAATATTGGCACCGTGGACAGTTCCCCTGCATGCCACTGTGCTGATATTTCAGCACTGGACAGCGGCAGCCGCTGATTCTGGCACAAAACAGGATCGGAGGGCATATTTGCCTTTCGGTTCTGTTTGTCCGGGACTGTCAGGTTCTGTCCAGTGCATCCTGCAAAACATCGGACAGAACTTGACAGGGAAAAACTGTGGTCTGAAGCTAGCCTAAGATGCGTATATTTATAGAGATTTTGGAGACATTTTTTAACTTGCATTTTTTTCCAATTCATTTGAATGAGTGAGAAATGCTGCAAAAATATGAAAAGAATTAACATAATGCCCCACTCATGAAACCATTAGTAGTAGTGTGATGATTTGTTTCAAGGCGAGGCAGAGGCTGAGAAAGTGACTGCAGACTCTCCCCCTGCTTTATGACGTACTGCATGAGTATCCCAGCATGAAAACCCCACAGTAGCTGTTAGTAGCTATTAGATAATGTAGCGATGGAACAGTAGGGAATTTTTTAAGCAAATATAAAAGAAAATAAATTAGATTATAGGAATAAATTAGATAGGAATTTAGGAGAACAATGCTTGGCCTCAGACTAACCCTTTTAAAAAATAATTTTTCTTGCCTTACTCTCTCTTACTTATATATGTGATTTAGGGCAAGTGTATTAAAATAATTCTCAATTTAAAGTTTCCCTGGTTTCCAGTGCCGCTCCTGCACTTTGCTGAACTACGTATGTCTATAAAAAACAAAATAAGGCTCCATAGACTTACAGTGAGAAAGCAACTTCTGATTCACACATAAACCACTATGTGATTCAGTAAGTCATTTTTTCAGGTCACAGGAGCCACAAGAGGACTGAGGTTGAAGGCACACTGTCGTGCACCAAAAACACGGAGCATGTTTGATGCACGACAGTGATGCAAATGATATGCGTGTTTTTGGGGGGTGTGGTGCGAGTGTGATGCGTGTGGTGAGAGTGCCTGTCTGTATTCATGTGAGTGTGCTGTGAGTGTGAGTGCGTGTGTGGTGTGTGTGAGTGTGATGCTGTCCATGGTCCTGAAGGACCGCGGACAGCATTGGTCGGGGAATTTAAACTTTGCGGCTGTCAAAGCCCCGGAGTTTGAATTTCCCCCTCTGTGCCGGTACAGTAACTAAACATCTTGTACCGCTGTGACAGCAGCGGTACAAGATGATTATTTCAAAAACAGATTAGTCAAATTTAATGATTTCTGGACTTTCTGTGGCTATAAACCACATCAGCAGTTGCTGATGCGGCTCATAACCCGGTGTTTGCAGGGTTAATAACATGCTGGTATGGTGGCAGCATGTGTTTAGAAAGTGTCCTCACTCTCTTGACACATGGTGTCATCACACCATGGGTGTGAAGGTGTTAAATCATCTGTAAAATAATAGCCGCTATTTGCCGGCTTTTTAATAGAACTGTCAAAAGCAGCGGCGGGTCGGTACGCAATTTGCGTAATTAACAGACCCCGAATCTCTTGGCAGAGAACTCTCCAAGGACCTGTAAGCTCATCGCTTACAGTATCTGCTGTCGCTATGTTAATGTACATGCAGAGCTGTTCCTGCTTTCTCGCACCCATACAATTCTATTGCCCTCACACACGTGAAAGTCGCGTGCAGTCGCAGCATGCTGCAATTGAACTCTCTTTCAACTCGCAATGCGAGTTGAGTGCGGGGGACTCGCACCAGTGTGCCGTCCCTGATAGTGCAACACTGGTACTAGTGCAATATGAGTTTCCCTCGCATTGCACTTGCGTGAGTCCCTCGTACAGTGTGCCTTCAGCCTGAGGGAAACTTCCATTTTAAGGCCCCTTTCAAATCAGCGTTTTTGTCCAGGTCCGGCCAATCCGGCCAACAAAATGCATCTGCTGCATGTGCCGCCCAACGGGCGCACTTGCGGTTCACTTGTGGTACACTTGCGGCTAGCCCCATACATTGTCTATGGGGCTCGTATCAAGTGTGGTATTGCTGCGATCTGGCACTTGCAGCACGTGCGGCCGCGCAAAATAACCGCAGCTGACCGCGTTTTTTTCGCAGCCGCAACTGCCAAATTGCGGAAATACTGCTCTTGCCGCAAGCCCCATAGACAATGCATGGGGCTTGCCGCACGTGCAACGCAAGTAAACTGCAAGTGCGGATGTTAGGCAGCACATGCGGCAGATGTGTTTTTTTGTCCGGATTGGCCAGATCCGGACAAAAACACTGATGTGAACGGGGCATTAGAGATGCAACTTAATGTTATACAAAAACATTACAAAACATTATAGAAAAACATTAGACAAAAAAATCAATATTTACATAGCATAATCAAAAGTAAGATGTGAGCTTAAAACTTTAAAAGAGGGTTTCCAGTTTCAGAAACCCCTCTCTTCCAGCTGCAGTTTAACATTTTAATTGCGTTACACACCCTGCTCAGGTCCAGCGCTGAGCCTTCACCATTGGTCCTGGTATATGCTATTTTTTCAGTGTTGACATCACATCAGCAGCACTGAACCCAATCAGTGAACTTAGCAGCACATGCAGCCTTAGGGTATGTGCACATCTGACGTTTGTGCATCTCTGTAGAACGTCCAAAAACCGGTGTAGATTAGCAGAAACTGAGTTTTCTGTGCTCAGCATTGTTCCTCGTTTTTCAAGCGTTTTTTCCACGTTTTCCGCCCGGTTTTACAGCGTTTTTCTCGGCGGTTTTCTTGCCGTTTTTTCAGACTGGTCTTTGGTGCACTTGTTATGCTGGAACCGCTGGAAAAACGACCAAAAGAAGTCACTTGCTCTATTTTTGAAAACCGGTGGAAAAACTGAAAACGACCAGAAAAAAAACCGTTCTAATGAAGACAGCGTTTTCTAAACTCCATTGAGTATCATGTTAATCCAGCCGGTGGCTAGGATTAACATAAATTAACATAAAACTGAGCGGAAAACGCCGACGGAAACCGGTAAAAAACAGCCCACAAAATGACTGATGTGCACATAGCCTTAGGCTATGTGCGCACTTGCCGGGTTTTGGGCGGTTTACCTGTGTAAACCGCCGGTTTGTTTACATTAGTTTTATGTAAATTTATGTTAATCCAAACCGGCGTTTGGATTAACATTAAAACCAATGTAAACCGACCAAGGCTGTGCACACTCCGGCGGTTTACACAGCCTCATCCGTTGCTAACCCGCAGGTTTCCCAGCGGGTTAGCAAAGAATGAGCTTGTTCTATAAAACGGCGGTTCTGCAGCGGCTGCAAGCAGAATCATGTGCTGCTTCCAGCCGCAGCAGACCCGCCGCCGAGAACCCGCTGTGCAACCGCCGGCTCCCGCCCGTCACCCGCCCGGCTCCCGCCGCACATACCCGCCAGGAAGCCGGTGGACGGCGCCGGAGCTTCCTGGCGGGTTCCGCCCAGCCGCCACCGACCAACCCGCCGATAATGTGCACATACCCTAAAGAGTCCAAATTGTTTTTCAATATTGAACCCAATATTGCAATTTTGTGTTTGGTTATGAGTAAAAGACATTACATCTTGAAACACGTATCATGAAAATCATTTTTTGCAGTTTTCTTTCAGTAAAATATATATCGCTGCTGGGTACCTTGCTTTTTGTTTTTTCTATAGCTGAATAAGTGAACTTTATGGTATATGTATTCTGTTCATAAGTACGATGACTTTTCTTACAGTTTTTAATAAGTTTCTATCAGAAACCTTTCAGTTAATTCCACATAATTGTGCTTATTTTCATCTGGTTGTATTATCTGTTATATAAGGAAAGGAATCTGAGCTCAGTTATAATAGTGGTATTTTGTAACTGGATCCCTGCAGAATGTTGATTCATTGAATGTGTTGGACGCATTGTACTGTAAATTGTACTGGCTGTGAAGGTGTGTTTATTTGTTTCTATAGCTACTATCATGAATATACTAAAAGAATATATTAGGAAGTTACATAAATGGAAAAAACGGTTTGTTCTTTCCCTCAAAGGGAGCCAACCAGCAGGATTTAAGGTTATAAAGTGAACCAATTCCTTACAGGCATCGGGATACTGAATGCAATCATACCTTTACTTCAATGATTACTTGTATGATTGCAGAGAAAACTGTTATCAAACAGTGGGAAAACAGGGCAGCACATTAGCATATGTGCATCACCGCGTCACTGTGAGGGCTTGGGTTTATTTTTATTAATCTCCTTTTTGCTCTAAGCCAAACCCTCCCTCCTCCCTTATTCCCTCTCAGTATATACCAGGCAGTGGCACAGGACATCTGACATCATGCATGGCGCAATATCAGGCTCCTATGTGCCCATCACTCCCTCCCGCTTTCGTCTCCGGCTTCTCACTACTTGTCACTGCTTCTCCTCGCCCAGGTCACAGGAGAAGGCTTCGCCCCCTCCAGTCTGTGTGCATCCCCCAGGTCTCCTTTCCTCACAGACAGCAGAAAGATGCAGGATAGGACAGATCCCCGCTACTGTGGCAGTGATGACAATAGCGGCGATCTGTCGCAGTCTTCTATCTTGTATCTCCCCGCAGTCTGTGAGGAGAGGAAACCAGGGATGCAAACAGACTGGAGGGGGCAGTGCCGTCTCCTGTGACCTAGGCAAGGAGAAGCAGTGACAAGTAGTGAGAAGCTGGAGACAAAAGCGAGAGTAGTGATGGGCACATAGGAGCCTGACATTACGCTATCACCATGTACAAGGTCAGACGTCCTGTGCCACTGCCTGGTATATACTGACACGGAGGGAAGAAGGTAGAGGGGGTTTGGCTTAGAGACCACAGGAGTCTAATAAAAAGAAACCCAACTCTTATAGTGAGGCTGTCCTGCACATATGTTTGATAACATGTATGATTGCAGAGAAGAATGTTATCATTGAAGTAAAAGTATGATTGCACTCAGTATCCCAGTGCCTGTAAGGCCCTGGCTTCACTTTATAGCCCTAAATCCTGCTCATTGGTTCTCTTTAAAGTTTGTCTGGTCTTCTGTCAAACGTCAGTAGTTACACTATGTGACTACTGAGCTTGTAAATCCTGACAGTGTGCGGTGTTGCCAGTGAGCTGGGCAGTCACATAACAGCACGTATGCGATATGTATACATACGGTCTTGTGCCAACTAGACGTAGTCAGCCTTAAAAAAAGCAGTAAATACGCACCAAAAGCACAGCACGCTTTTGGGTGCATATTTCTGCCAGAAGATATGTATTTGGCGCAGATAATTTCAGCACCAAATACGCACCATGGGCAGATAGCCCAACACAGTAGAAATAATTAAATACAACATGTTCTGTAGGATGTGATCCCATACCCCAAGACTCCTAGTCCTGTCCTCCAACAGTTGTAGAGATAAGCTCAGGTATAGTACAGCTACTGTTTGTCTATCAATAGCTTATCACCAAAGTAAACAAGTGATCTCCTTTTTCTTACTAAAGGGGATGTCACACGCGTCGATATCGCTGTCAATGTCGCTCATACATCACGGATTTTCAGTCGCTCAAGCGACGTAAAAGTGACGCAGGAGCGACATTGAAGCGTGTGACCAAGCGATGCAACCAGCGACATGTCGCTGATCGCCGATCGCAGGTTTCACTACCAGATGTAAAACCTGTCGCTCATCGCTCAGTAGACCTTGTGCATCGCTGCGTGTGACACTAAACTCTGCGATGTATTTTCTATTTTGACATCGTACAAGCGACTAAATAAAATCGCTCGCAAGATGGCGACATCACCGCATCGCTGGATCATATTGATGCGTGTGACATCTTACCTGCGATAATTCCACATCGCTCAGGCGATTAATAATTTGTGACGCATGAGCGATATCGCGGGCGACATTGACACGTGTGACAGGCCCTTAACTTCTATTGTTTTTTTTCTGACAAGGCATGTCCACACAGATCATATATTATGTGAAAAATCCACATCAGAATTTGCATGAATTAGCTGTGTATGTGTTGTGGATCTTACTGCATATTTGCATCGCAAAGATAAGATGGCACAGTGAAAATGTGCAGCACAGATTGACTGTCATTCACAGAACCTGTCATGTCCCTTTTTGTTTTTAAACTGCATCCAATGTTATTTGGATCATGCACTGTGCAATATTAACTTAGTATGAAAAAAATCCATGTATTTATCATAAAATACCACTTTATATGCTTATATGTTTGCATTAGGTACGACCAATCATCAGAGTGTATACTTCAGACTGGTATCAGTCACATCAATCCAGATTCAGTCATGCAGTTTTATGAATGTAGTGATGCCTCCTGCATTGTTGGACGGGACTACAGTTAAATGAACAAGCGTTTGACTTATAGTTAACCAGACTATGTGATGGGGTTAAGGATTGTTTTTATCCAACCTGTATTTGTGGAATACTAGCAACTATTTCTACATCCAGAACTTACACCAAAGCTGTATCCCCTCACTGATCTTCTTTGCTTCATTCATAATATAAAAGACAAATACATTGTATAGTTTAGTATTGCAGTATAATTAGTTGTGTTGCTAAGGGTTTCCTACAATCTTTCCATAAATCCAAATCTATACATGATCAGTGATCATGTGCTGGGAGATTTGACTGGCAAAATGATTAAAGTGATATGTCAGTAGAGGGTCACGTTTCACACCTGGGAATGAGAAGACTCAGAGCTCCATTGATTTACTATTCGTGCTTTCCCTAAATTTACAAGTTGTTTTAGCTTTGTAATTTTCAATCTTTCTCTTTAAAGTCATGTATCTTTGTCTCATTACTAAAACCTAGCAAAATTGTGAAAGCAATACTGCCATAGGATTCTGGAAGTGGCTCTGTCATAGATAGAAATGGAGCTGTTCAACCATGCCCAGTATTCCTGTTTATCTAGGTGTTGGTAAAGATAGCTGTCAGCCTTATGATCATTTGGCCCACAGCTGTTTAATGTGTATGGCAAGGTTAATCGGCATTCACAAGTTATAATCTATCCATTGGATAGGGTCAGGGCCGGTTTTAGGCAAAGTGGGGCCCTAGGCAAAAGGTTAAAGTGGGCCCTAAATGCTCAGGCCACTTTCACATCTAACGCTTTGCTGCATTTTGCTCAATTTGCATTTCCATGCATTTTTACCGCAAAAAACGCATCAAACGCATGCGTTTTTTGTTCCCATTGATTTTAATGAAAACACATGCAAAAACGCATGTACAAACGCATGTGCGTTTTCAAAAAGAGAAAACGCATGCCTTTTTGCCAACCGCTGCCCAAAACATCGGGGAGACGTTTTGTGCTGCGTTCGCAAAAATGCATGCGTTTTGCATTTTTGAAAACGCACATGCGTTTTGCATGCGTTTTTTACATGCGTTCCCATTGAAATCAATGGGGGGAAAAACGCTAGCGTTTTTAATGCGTTTTAGCGGTAAAAACGGCTAGAAAGGCAAGTTTAGCAAAAACGCACACCAACCTAAGATGTGGAACAGGCCGTAGTTATATGGTAAGAGTGACTTCATAAGTTGATTATCTAGGTCAGAAAAGAACATACTGAACATCATTTTTATTTCAATCATAAAAAAAAAAAAAACAGAAATTTGTAAAAAAAAAAAAAATATTTTTTTTTATTTTCCGAGACCCATGATGTTTTAATTTTTGAAGATACAGGCTATGTGAGGGCTTACTTTATGTGCCCTGACTGACATTTTCACTGATACCATTTGAGTCAGATACAACATTTTGATCGCCTTTATGCATTTTATTGTAACAACGTGGTGGCCTAAAAAACATAATCTGGTTTTTTATTTTTTTCCCATTACGCCATTTTACCAATTGGATTAATTTACTTCATATATTAATAGCTTAGATTCTTACGAACGCAGCGATACCAAATATGTGTATTTTTAAATTTTTTTCACTGTTTTATTGCTATTTTCAGTTTCAGCTCCTTTGGGGGCCCCTAAGAGAGTGGGGGCCCTAGGCAACTGCCCAATCTGCCCCCCCTAACGCCGGCCCTGGATAGGGTATAACTTTCAGATTCACTTTAGGCCCACTGATCCCGAGAATCGGGACTCTGAAGAGTCCTGGGTGAATGGAGCAGTGGTCAAACATGGCCACTGACTGCTCCACTCATTCTTGATGGAACCGCCAGAGATAACTGAACTCTGCCCTTGGTTAGTTTCGGCACTCCTATAAGAATGAATGGAACAGTAATCAAGTGCACATACCTCAAACCCCAAGCGATTGATATGTTATTTCTTATCCCATGGATATTTGATAACATTCAAACTTGGGAATACGCCCTTTGGTTGCAAAAAGAATCTTCGTATAAAATGAGGTAAGTGATGCACCTTTCCACATGAATATACAGGGGGTGCTGCTACTACCACTGCACAAATTTAGTAAAGAATGAGAAAGTTTAGTACCAAAAAAGGGAGCACTCAGCCCAAGGTGAGGAAAATTCCAAGTATTTTATGGACTAGAGAAAGTGCAGAAACTTGAATCCAAAAACACACATCATGGATATATGGCCATAGTATTCCAATCACAATATAATATATTACGGTACATAGGGGAAAGAAGAGAGGTATAATAGCCATACTCCCTTACATAACCTGTCTCCACGTGTATCACTCAAAGAGCTTTGTGTTAGGGAAGATGGCGGTAGCTGGGTATATTATCATACTGACACCACAGTACATACACAGATGCACTGGTTTAGAGAAAGAATTTTCATGTTAATACAATTTTTAATACAAGGCTTGTATGTGGACCCGTATTAGAGCCATATGTCTGAATTCTTTAAAGTAGCAATACACAATGTGATATTTTATCGCCCAATAAGGAATCAATGAGAATTAAATTATATAGGGGAAGTTATTCTGTGTTTTGTCACAGTTCTCCTAATTGTTAGAATATGGGAGAACTTGATCTTTCCAACGAATAAGAGGAAGCAATGGTGTAGCTTAAAGCTCTTGGACGCCAATTCAAAATTTCCAACAGGGTTCTTGACTATCGTGGACCTTTATATTTTCAAATCCCACCAAGGACAGCATCTGCAAGAGTTTGTATGTTCTCAATGTGTTTGTGTGGGTTTCCTCCAGATTCTCCATTTCCTCCCAGACTCCTCAGATATACTGATAGGGAACTTATATTGTGAACCCCTCCCTGGTCTTTGCATGCTCCTCTTCCCCGATCTTCACATGCTCCCCTCCTCTTCCCCGTTCCTGCACACTCCCCTCCCCGGTCTCTGCATGCTCCTCTCCCCACCCCTGGTCTCTGCTTGCTCCCTCTACCTCCCCCAATCTCTGCATGCTCTCCTCCCCTACCCCAGTCTCCCGCACGCTCTTTTCACCTCCCCAGTCTCCGCATGCTCTCCTAACTTCCTGGTCTCCGCACGCTCTCCTCAACTCCCCGGTCTCCGCACGTTCTCACCTTCCCCGGTCTCCGCACTCTCTCCTTAACATCCCTGGTCTCCGCATTTTCTCACCTTCCCTGGTCTCCACACACTCTCTTCACCTCCCCCGGTCACCACACACTCCCCTCACCTCCTCCCATCTCGGCACACTCCCCTCACCTCCCCCTATCTCCGCATGCTCCCCCTCACCTTAACCGGTCTCCACACATCCCTCACCTCCCCTGGTCTTCACACAGTCCTCTCCCCTTCCCCGGTCTCCGCACAGTCCCTCACCGGTCTCCGCTCACACCTACCCCGATCTCCGCATGCTGCCCTCACCTACCCCGGTCTCCGCACGCTAAGCTTGCCTCCTCTGGTGTCTGCACACTGCCACACACCTCCCCCGGTCTCTGCATGGCAGTGAAAAAAGAGCGCATAGTGGGGGACAGAGAGTGCACAGGGGGGCCAGGGAGAGCACACAGGGGGGACCAAAGAGAGAACACAGGAGAGCAGAGAGGGCGCACAGGGGAGCAAAGAGTGCACAAAATGGCATAGAGAGCGCTTCGAGGGACATAGAGAGCACTCAGGGAGCAGAGAGAGTACACAGGCAAAGGAGAGAGCACATTAGAGGAGGAGACAACCCACAAGGGAAAGACAGGTCAAAGGAGAGAGTACAAGGGCACATGTGGCAGGAGAGAAAGCGTACGGGGGAAGAGCGCATAGAGGGGGAAAGACAGCCGCCGCTCCCTAGCACCACAAAGCCCGCCCCCATTGTGATGTCACACCCCTCCCAATTCGATGGCATCGGCCCACATCTAGTTATTATTATATTTGTCTTCTCAAATTCACCTGTTGTGGCTCCCTGGGCTTCAGAGTCCAGGTTCGACTTCAACTCCCCGCGCCCACTATTGTCACGCCTCTGACAGGGGGGCTGAATACATACGTTACACATGCCAGTTTCTTTTTCCATCAGGCATGTCGAGTTTACACAATATTTGTGCTCTGACTGTATTATAATGTGTAACAATCTATTATGTGAAGCCTTTGTTCAGACATAAATACTTGCAGTGTAAAAAGTGATGTAGATTTAACAAGTAACCAAAGACATTTTTCATGGCCCCCTGCTCTCACATTTTCTACAACCACAATGACTACAATTGTGCCTCCGTTCTCCAAGTAAATGCTAACTTCTATTCAACTCTAATTTTTCATTATATGGTAAATTTTGCCTTGATTAGTTATCATAAAATTGCCTATACTTGCAGAAGTGTTGAATAATCCCTTGACAGGTTATTATCTTACCTTAGTAACCAAGACAATTTTGACCGTATGAATGACCAGCCAAATTTTGGAATTCTGACCAATGTTGCTTTATGCTGTAATAACTCTGGTATGCTTCAATGAATCGTAGTGATTCTGAGAATATTTTTCTTTACACATTATACTTTATGTTAGTGATAAATTTAGTTCAAGATTTTTTGTGTATATTTGTGAAATATCAGAATTTTGCCAAAAAAGTTGAAAATGTCGCAATTTTCAAATATTTTAATTTTTATATCCCATGCTGTGCAAAATACTGAATAAATAATCTTTCCCATATGTCTACTTTACATCTGCATTTTTCTCCAAACATCATTTTATCTTGTTAGGATGTTAGAAGGGTTATAAGTTTAGCAGTGATGCATCATTATTTACAAGGAATTAAAGAGGACCTGTCACCCCCCGGTACCTGGGTAAGTCCCTCTGTACACTTTTTTAAAGTGTTTTATACAACTTACAGGGGATTAGAGGCATGGGGCCACCCCTTCCCTGAATGCAGCAGACATGCTCATTCAGGGGTGCTTTAAGTTTGGAAAGCACAAGGGGGGTGACAGGTCCTCTGTTTTTGGAGACCTCTTCAGATTTAAATGGCCTTTGAGAGGCCTATATATCGGAAACTCCCCAAAAGTGATACCATTTTAAAACCCGCACCCCACAAATACTTAGTTGCTGTCAGGACCTTTTTTAACCTTTCAGGTGCTGCACATGAATTAATGCATAATGGAATAAAAAATATTGATTTCTGTAAAATGTTACTCTAGTACAACATTTTTCCCTTTCATAAGGGATAAAATGAAAAAATGGACCCCACAATTTGTTGCCCAAGTTCTTCTGAGTTCACCAATACCCCTTATATGGTCAAAACCTCTTTTTGGGCAAACGGCAGGGCTCGGAAGGGAAGGGGCAATATTTGAATTTTGGAACAAAAATTTGGCTAACATAGATGGCGGGCACCATGTTGCATTTGCAGGGCCCTAAGCTGTCCTAAACAGCAGAAACCTCCATAAGTTACCCCATTTTTGAAACTAGACCCCTCAAGGATTGTATCCAGGGGTATAGTGAGTATTTTGAACCCAGAATTGGATAAAATTAGGTCGACATACTGAAAATATCATATTTTTTTTCATGAAAATTTTTCACTTTTGCAAAAGATAACACGAAAAAGTGTACCCCACAGTTTATTACCCACTTTTTTTGAGTACGGTGAAAACTCCACATGTAGTAATAAAGTTCTGTCTGGACATACAGCTCAGAAGGGAAGAAGCAACACTTGGTGTTTGGAGTGTAAGTATGGCTGGAATAGAACTCCAAGTGTCATTTGCAGAGCCCCTGAGATACCAAAACATCAGAAACCTCCACAACTGACTCAATTTTGCAAACTAGACCCACCAAAGAATTCATCTAGAGGTGTGTTCAGCATTTTGAACCCATAGGTACTTCACAGAACTTTTTAAATTTGGATGTAAAAAAGAAAATGTGTTTTTTTCCCTGTTGTTTTTTGCCCCCAAATTTTGTAATTTTTTTTAGTGGATAATTGGAGAAAACGGACTTGACAGTTTGTTGGGCAATGTTTCCCGAATGATAGTCCAGCTCAAAAAATTAAGAGAGTGCAATTTGATTTTTGGAGTGTAAATTTGTCTGAAAATATTTGTGGAAACCATGTTACTTTGCCCGACCCCTGACATGTCAGAGCAGCAGAACCCCCCCTACAAATGACCCCATTTTCAGAAACTAGACCCCCTCGAGGAATTCATCTAGGGGGTACTGAGAAATTTAACATACAAGGGGTCACAACGATATAAAAAAAAATTAAGTTTTTTTTACTAAAAAAATTTTTAGCCCCAAATTTATACTTTAAAAAGGCAAAGAGAAAACAACCCCATAATTTCTTAGCTTTTTCTCATTTAATGGTGTAAAAAAAAATTAAAGTTTGGGTGCTTGAAAAACTGGAAACAAAGAGGGTTTTAATTTTTGGAATGAAATTTGGAATTGGGGTTTGCAGACCCCAAAAAGCAAAAAAAACCCCCCAAACCTTTAAAATTGCTCCCCCCCGGGAAATTTCTTTAGACTCAGTGACTATTTTGTAACATCTTTCCATCCTTTTTTTTTTCCTGGAAATTGAAATTGGCAACCAAAGGGCCAACTTGTGCCCATTCTTTTGGGGTGACACCAAAGGGTTTAATTGATTCTCCAAAATAGGTAAGCCACCTTTGGGGCCCCCCTTACTGCAGTTTGGCACAGGGGAGCCAAGAAGAAAGGGGGCATTGGTTTTGGGGGAGAAGGGGTTTCCCTTTATCGGGAAGGGGGGTGGGAGCCACCATTTTCCAAGATTTGCTTTAACATAATGGGGGAACCCCCTTATATTTCGATAAACAGTTTTTGGCCCGATGGGCCTTTTTTTTTGTTTTTTTTCGGGCGGGGTTGGGGGTTTTTTTGGTAACTTTTGGGGGGTACATAACATTTTTCTTAAAACCTTTTTATAATGGGTTATATGTTTGTGTTTTACTGAACTTCATTTGGGTTTTTGGGGTAATTACCTCTTAAATATATTAAAAAGAAAAATCCCAAGGAAAAACCCCCCTAAATGAGGAAATGGGAAACTCTGGGGGGGGGGGGGTCTGGTATCTTTTTTGTGGCTCCACTTTAGGCAACACAAAAACTGTGGTCACCGCTTGTGTGCTAAAAAAACCCCTCCCCAAAAAACCAAAGGAGCCCATTTTTAATGGTTCTTTTGGGGGGGGGGGAGAAGGGTGGATTTTTTGAATCTTGTTTTGGGGCTTACGGGAAACCTTGTTAAGTGCTCAGAAGAGCCAGGTTAATAAACGGCCTTAACCGTTTTTTTGGGGTTAAGTAAAAATAGCAGCGTATAAGAATGGTTTTATTTTTATATTTGGGTGCCACCTTCAGATTGTAAACATATTCTTGTCGGGCGTTACGGTAGCAATTTTTTTTAGTTATTTTTTGATTCATTGCTATCACACAAAAAAACTTTTTATAAAATATTTTTTTTCGCCGCCTGTCAGAGCTTAATTTTTTTTTTTTTTTGGCCAAACTGTATGAGGTTTTTTTTTTGCCAAAATTTTGGGGATTTCTTTGGGGGGATAAAAACTTTTTTGATCACTTTTTATTCTTTTTTTCATATGCAAAAAAAAAACCACTTCACTTATTTTTGTGCAGTTACTGTGGGATGACCAATGAATGTTTGGGGCATCGGACACCAGTTTTTACCACTTTTTTTAACCTACAAAAATATTTTCAATTATTAATTTTTTTTTTTTGTTATATTCTTATCGTCGGGACATTGGGGGGAATTTAAACAAGAAAAGGGGGGCCCCCCCCCCTGCCCTGTAAGTGGGGGTTTTAAAATTAAAAGGCCCCCCTTTTGGGGAAAAAGGGGTTTTAACCCCTTCCGGGCCCCGGGCCCCAGAATGTACATATCAAAACCCGCCCTTTTCCGGAAATTTTGGATGGGGTTCCTAAATATGCAAGCCCCAAACCCCCTGCCCCCTTTTTCCCTTTTCATTCACAAAAAACCCCAAAAGCACGTCCCCCGGGGGTTATTTTTTGGGCCCTTGATTTTTTGGGGAAAAAAAGGGGGGGCATTTTTGACCACAGGCTTTTCTTGAGGTATTTCCCCCAAACCCACAATTTGGGGGGGGCCCCCCCCTTTGGGAAAAACCCCCAAAAAAGGGGGGTTAATCGAAATTTTTTAAAAACCCTAGGGCTGCCACCCCAAACCCCTTTTTTCCCCCCTTTTTTGGGTTTGGTTTTTTGGTTTTTACCCTTCCCCCTGCCCCTTTGCACTAACATTTTTTTAAAAAACCAAATGAATGGTAAAAAATTTTCCCCCCGGGGGGTTCAAGAGGACGTTTTTCGGGGCCCATTAAAATCCTAAATTTTCCTCCTCTACACTTTAAGCCCAAAACCCATAGCTTCTTTTACCCCCCCCTTCTAGTCCCCTTTTCCCTGAAAAATCCCCTCAACCACATGAAAGAAAAAAATTTTGGCAAAAATGTGGGCATGTTTTTTCTCATGTTTTCATTAAAATCTTGGTTTGGTGAAATGGGATTTTTTTATATTTTTTTTTAATAAGCAAACCCCTTTTGGGGTTTTTGGGTTAAAAGTTTTTTCCAGGTGCCCGGGCCCCTTTTCCCCCCCCCGGGGGCGGGGACAATACCCTTTCCTGCCCTTGTATGCCTGTTCCAGAAAGTTTTTCCCCCTGACCCCTTTTTTTTGGGGGAACCTTTTTTTTTAGGAAAAAAACCCCCCCGGGGCCCTTTTAAATTTAAAAAACAGAGGGGGCACCATTTTGCCCGGGAAAAAAATTTTGGCCCCCCCGGTTTTAAAAAGGGGGGGGAATTTTTTTTAAAAAAAGGGGGAAAACAGGCGACCCCCCGACCAAAAAAAATTACAGCTTTTGGGAAATTTTTGGGGTTTTTTTTGGCCTGTTTAAATATCCCAAAAAATAAAAAATTCCCTTTCCCCCCACCTTTTTCAAGTTTTTTCCCCAAAAGTTTTGTGATTTTTGGGGGGGTTTTTTGGGGCCAAAGCGTCCCCAATTTTTTTTCCCCGGGGGTTTTTTTTAAAAATTGGGGGTTTGATCGGGACTCGGGAAAAGCCATTTAAAAAATGTTTTTCTGTTTAAAGGGGAATTTTGTTTTTCCCTTTTTTTGGGGCTGGGGGGACAGGGACGGGGGCCTTTTGAAAAAAAAAATTTTAATTCCTGATTGAGTGCTAAATATTGATGCGGGAACCCCCTTTTCGATTCCCGGGCCCTGGGCCTGATTTTTTCCCTAAAAAAAAGGGGAAAAGGTTTTCCACCCTTTTTGTCGGGGGAGCAACAAGAAAAAACAAAAATTTTAAAAAGGGTTTTTAAAAGGGGCAGAAAAACCTAAAACAATACAAAAAAGGGGAAATAGTATAATGGAAAAAGGGGGAATTGGGTTTTTTTCCCCCCAACAGCAAAAAAAGACAGGGGGAAAAAAAGGAAAAAAGGCAGAAACTGTTTTTGAATCAAAAAAAAACCCCGGTTTTTTTTCCTTGTTGAAAGCAGTTTAACACTTTAAATCTAATCCTTTTCTTGCTTGCCCCTAGAAAAAAGGACCCAAAGCCCTTTTCATTATTTAAAAATATTACTTTTTTTTTAAACTGAGCTCTTTTTGCCCCCCCCCGTAGCCTTTTTTTGGGCCCCCAAATTTTTTTCGCCCCAATGTCCGGGAAAAAAACCCCTCAAACCCAGTGTTTTTTGTATTTTTAGGAAAAAAAAACCCAAACCCCAAAAACGGGCTTTATCCTGAAAAGGGGGGCCACACGGTTAGGACCCCGATAGATGAAAAAACCGTGATGGGGTTTTTTGGGGCCCTTTTCGCAGGGGCCACTGCTAACCCCAAAGTTTTCTCATTTTTCTTTTGGGTTTTTTTTCCCACAAAAAAGGGGGTTTGGTGTGTTTTTTTTGTTAAATTTTTTGCGTTTTTTAGGCTTTTTTTACCTCAAAAAAAGGGCTAGCTTTTTTTGCCCCCTTTTTTTTTTAAGGGGAAACGCATGCGGAAAATTTTTTTAAAACCCGGTTTTTTCAAAACCCCCCAAGCCATGCTTTTTTGAAAACCCCCAAAACCCCCCCAAAACCCAAATTTCCCACTTTTTGTGCGGCTTTTTGAAAAAACCATTTTTTTGGGGCGTTTTTGAAAACGCAAAAGCTTTTTTGGGGCTGCTTTTTAAAAATTTTTTTTTCTATTAAACCCCCAAGGGGGAAAAAAAAAACGCTATTTTTTTTAAAAGCTTTTTTAAAAGCAAAAAAAACGCAAATTTAAAGAAAAACGAAACCCCACCCCTTAGATGTAAACCCCCTTAATTAAAAAACATTTTCTGCAAAGGGTTTTTTCCCCCCCCCTTTTTCCCTTTATTACCCTTTTGAAAAAAAACCCTGCCTTTTAAACATTTAGTTTTTAAAATTTTTCCCCCTTTTTTAAATACATGTATTGTCTACTGTTGAAAAACATCAACATTTTAAAAATGAAAGCCCCTTTTTTTGCTTCCCCTTTAGACGTAAGGGACCCCCCGCCCTTCTTTTTTAAAATAGTTTTACTTATTTTTGACGGGGCCCCTTTTTTCCCCCCCCCTCATTTCCCCCCATGTTTGGCCCCCTTTTTTTGTCATAGTCTTTGTCCGGGAAAACCCCCCTTCAGAGCCTTTTTTAAATTTTGTAATCGAGGGGGGGAAAACCCATTTTTGGGGCAGCTTTAAAACCGCAAAAAAAGGAAAAAAGGGGTTTTTAGGCCCCCAAAAATAAGAAAAGGGGACTTGACGGGGTTTTTGGGGTTTTTCCCCGCAGGGGCCCCCCCCCGAAGCTAATTTTTCTCATTTTCCCCTTTTTTTTTTCACAAGTTTTTTTTTTTTACCCCCCTTTTTTTTTTCCCCCTAGTCTTTATTACGGGGGCCAAAACCCCCCTTTTGCCATTCTTTTTTAAAACCTTTAAATGCTTTTCCCCCCTATACAAAAAATTTTTTAAGACTTTTTCCAAAGTCCTTTTTTGGGGAAAAAAAATTTCCCCCCCAAAAACTTGAGTCTGAACCTAAAAAGTTTTTTTTAAAAGGGGTTTGAGATTGTGGCAAAAAGGGGCAAAAAAAAGGGAAAAAAAATTAAAAAATTAAATATAAACTTATACTTACCGATCAAAGGGGTTTAAAAATTTTTTTCGGGGCCAAAAATTAATTTCCCTTTTTTTTATTCTTGCCCCCAGCGCCAATCACGATCCCCATTTTTGGGGCCCCCCCTTTTTTATTAACCCAAATACAGGCCCGGGGGTGTTGTTCGACCCCCGGGGCTCTGGGCCCAATATACCCTAACCCCCAATATGACCCTAGGAAGGAGCTGAGTATACACCAAAGGGGGTTTTCGTTTTAAAAAACAGTTAAAAAAACCAAAAACACTCCAGTTTTCTGGTTTTTCCTTTTGGGCACCATCGGGGCCGAATAAAAACTTGTTTTTTTTTTGGGGCTTTTTTTGGGGGGGGGGGAAAACCCTAATGTTTTGGATCCACAGCTTTTTCCTACAAAACCCTTTAAAAGGGGTTTTGGGGGGGGTTACAAAACCCAAAAATCAGGGGGCAATACCACAACAAACAACCACTCTCCTTTTTTTTTCCCCCTCATATTTTGGGTTTTAAAGGGCATCTTTTTTTAAATTTTTAAAACCTCTCCCCCATTGTGCTATTTTTGTTTTTGGTTTTGCCATGGAAAAAAAAAACCTACCCCTGAGTGTAAAAAAAAATTTTAATTTAAAAATTTTTTTAAAAAGAGCTTTTCTGTTTTTTTTGGATTTTTTTAAAAGGGGCCCCTGCCACCCCCCACTCCCTGTTTTTATCTTTTTCTGGCAAAAAAAAAAGGGGGGAAAGGCCTTTTTTTTTTTAAATTTTTTTTAAAAAAAATTTAATTTTTTTAAATAAAAAATTAAAAAAAAAATCAGGGAAACCTTCCCTTTTTTTTTTTTTGCCAGCCAAGGTACAACCCGGTTTAGTTGGGGGGGGGGAAAATTTCCTCAGCTTTGGTGGGGCCCATAAAAAATTCCCCCTTTTGGGGGGGAACAGAAAACAGCCAACAGCCTTTGCCAGTTTTTGGGGCTTTTTCCCCATTAAATTTGCCAAGTCAACCCCCTTTTAAACCCCTGGTTTTTCCCTTTTTTTCCCCCGGGGGCGGTGGCATCAAGGGGGATAAAAGGGTTTTTAAAACCCCCCCAAACTGAGTATTTGATACTTCTACTAAAAGTCTTTAATTTTCTGTCTGTAACAAAAAACCAAAAATCTTTTTTTGGGCCCCCGCCACCCGTTTCCACCCCCCCGGGCGACGGGGGCAGGGGGGCCGCAAATTTTGGGCGGGGTTTTTTTAAAACCCCCCTTTCCCCAAAAATTTGGGCCTGGCCGGGCGCGCCCAATCCCCAAATATTCCCGGGGGGTTTTTAAAGGGGCCAGCTTTGAAAGGCTTTTTAAAACTTAAATTTTTCATACAAAAAACTAATATACATACTGAATACCCCGATCCCCGTTAAAACGGGCCACCCCCCAATGACATTAAAAAATTTATATAGTACAGTTTCATAAAAATATATGAATTTTTCTAAAAACTTAGGTTAAAAAAACAGGGGGCCCCAGTCTGACTTTGGGGTCCGTTTTTGGGGCCAATTTTTTTAAAATTTTCCCCCGGGAATTTTTTCCAAAAGGGGGCCAAAAAAACTGTATGTCAAAACCCATGCACCTTTTAAAAAGAAATGTTTTTTTTGCCCCCTTTTGGGGCCTTTGGGTTAAAAAAAGGGCTTGATGACACTTTTTTATCAAAAACCCCCCAAAAAAATTTGGGGCTTTTTTTTTTCCCCACAAAAAAAAACCCAAAATTTAATGGGTAAAAAAAACCTTAAAAAAAAAATTAAAAAATAAATCGAATGTATAAAAATATGCCCCCTCTTTTAATTTTTGCATTCTTACAACTTTTTTTCCCCGGCGTATTCCCCCATTCCCCCAGTTTTTTGGGGGCCCCGCAAAAATGCATGAAACAAAAATTTTGGAAACGCATTCCAGCAAAACGGGGGTTTTTGGCATTTATCAAATTCCCCAAAAACCCCAAAGCGTTTTTTTCGCTTTTTTTTTTTTGGGGAAAAACCCCCTTTCACCCCAAAAGGGGGGGGCGTAAAAAAAAAAAAATGCCCAAATCCCCAATTCTTTGTGTTTTTTTTCGGCCCCCTTTTTTTTCCCAAAAAGGAAAAACTTTAATAAAATGGGTTTGGGAAAAAAAATTTGGGGGGGGGAAAAGCGCAGGGGTGAAATGCAGTTGTTTTTTTTTTAAAAGGCAAAATGCGCGAAAAAAAACAGCACAAAAAAAAATACAGGGGGCAAAAAACGCCATTGGGGGCCCATACCCTTTTTAAAAAAACCCGGTGCTTTTAAAAAATTTGCCTATCAAAAAAGCCCCCATACACACAAGATGGATTTTGGGATAAACGTTTCGGGGGGCCCCCCCAGCCATAAAAAGTTTTTTCCCCCCCCAAAAAAAGGAAAAGAAATTTTTTTCAGTGGAGCACTATTTTGCTTTTTTCCCCCTCTTTTTTTCCCCCCCAAATTTTTTGGATCGGGCTTTTCAAAAAAACACCATAAAACGGATAAACCCTTTTCAACCCCTTTTTTTGTTTTGCTTTTTGGGTGGGGGAAATTTTTTCTCTTCATTTAGGGGGGGTTCCTAGAAACAACCCAAAAAGGAAAAAAACAATCACCCCAAAACAAATTCCCAGCTGAATAAAAAAAAGGGAAAAACCCTTTTTGGGACTTTGCGGGTTTTTTCCATTTGAGTTTCCATTCACGAAAAGGGGGAATTAAAAAAAACCCAAAAAAAGGGAACAAAAACTGAGTGTGAATGAAGCCAAAGGGGCCCCTTTTTTTTTTTTTTTTTTTTTTTTTTTTTTTTTAACAAAAACCCCAAACCCCCGGGGGAACCAACTTCTGAAAAACTCACGGGTTGAAGTAAATCAGGGAAAAAATTTTTTCCCAAAATTTTTTTGGCTGTTTAAAAAATTTTGGAACAATGTGTCCAGATTTCCTGAAACCCAAAGTAATTTTGTTCAAAATTGGGAAAACAGAAATTGGTGTGTGAAAAGGGGCCCATTATCTGCACTTCCAGGGGTCAACAGTAAAAATAAATTTTTTCCTGGCCTGTGCTGTTTTTCGGGGGTTAAAAAGGGGTTTTAAAATAAATATGTAATTTTTTGAGGGTTTTTAAATTTTAAATCAAACAAACTTTCTTGTTTATTTAAATTTACTTTTTTTCTAGATTAACCTGATTTAAAAAAAATTTTTACTTTTGGGGGGAATATTTTACGTTCATGTTAGAAAAAGGGGCAATGTCACAAAAACTGACTTTCCGTTTTGCCCCCCTTTTATTTGCTCGCAATGTAGAGGGGCCTCTTTTAAGATCAGGAAAATTTTTTTTTTTAAATTTTGGGTAAAATTGAAATTTAAAATCTCACAGGAAAGAAAACTAAAAAAAAATTGGAGGGGGCAAAAAAAATTTTTTAAAATATGGAATTTAAAAAATTTTCAAAGGGGGGAGAAGACGCCCACCTTAGAGACCCCCCTTAGACACAAAAAAAACCCCCTAAAAAATTGTTTTTTATATTTTTTGTATTTAATGTTTTTTGTTTCCCTAAAAATGCGAGTGCCGAATCCATACTTTTTGGGCCCCCAATTTTAAAAAAAAAAAAAAATTTTAAACTGACCTCCCCTTGGTTTTCCACAGTGCATTCAGTCCCCCCTTTTCCCCTTCCCCCCCCCACCTTTAGATGTTTTGAGAAAACATATTTTTCATAAAACCAAAGGGGATTTTTTGGGACCCTTGGGCCCAAGGCCTTGGGGGTTGATTGTTTTTGGGGGTTAAAACATTTTGGGGGGTTAAAAAATGCTACACATTACAAGCCGGGGGGAAAAAAACTTTTGGGGCCCCCGGGGAAAACCACGGGGGGTAGCCCCTTTTTGGTATCCCCCAGTGGTGGGCCCCGGGGGGTTTTTTCCCAGGGGTATCTGGGGGGAGCCTCGTGGTAGCTCCAGTGGAATGCTCGGGGGTCCCCCCCATTTAGCTCCAGGGTGGGCCAGGGGTAGCCCCAGGGGTACTCCAGGGGTGGGCGGGGGTTGATACCCCCAGGGGTAGCTCCGGGGAAAAATGCTCAGGGGTATTTTGGGGGAGGGGGGGCTCAGGGGTAGCTCCCAGGGGGAAAGGCTCAGGGGTACCCCAGTGGTATTTCCCCCTTTTGGAAGGCTCAGTGGTATTTCCCAAAGGGGGTAGGCCCAGGGTAGCCCCAATGGTACTCCATTTTAGGCTCAGTGATAGCCCCGGGGTTTTTTTTCCAGTAAAAAGCTGGGGGGGTTTACCCCCAGTGGTTTTCCCTTAGTGGTCCCCCCCCGGGGAAAAAGGGGGGTTTGGGTAGCTCCTGGTATTTTTCCAGTGGAAAGCCCCGGGGAACCCCCAGTGGTATGCTCGGGGGGTTCCCTTTTTTGGGGTAGCCCCAGGAAATGAAAAAGGGACCCCCAGGGGGTAGCTCCAGGGGTACTCATTGGTAGCCCCCAGTGGTTTTTTCCAGGGGGGGGCTCTTTGTTTTCCCCCAAAAGGAAAAACCCCCAGGGGGATGCTCAGGGGTTTTTCCCCCTTTTTGGTTCCCGGGGGGGAAACTCCAGTGGTAGGCTCAGGGGGACCCCCATGGTGGGCCAGTGGTAGCCCCAGGGGTTTTTCCAGTGGAAAAGGCCAGGGGTAGTTCCGGGGGTAGGCCCAGTGGTAGCCCCAATGGTACCCCGGGGGGGTTTTGGCTCAGGAAGCCCCAGTGGTTTCCCAGTGGTTCTAGTGGGCCCCAGGGGTAACTCAGGGTAGCCCCAGTGGTTCTGGGTGGTAGCCCCATGGGGCTCAGGGGAGCCCCAGTGGTAGCTCCAGGGTAGTCAGGGGACCCCAGTGGTAGCCCCATGTAGCCCTTTAGCCAGGGTAGCCCGGGTAGCCCCGGGTAGCTCCAGTGTTATGCTCAGTGGTACCCCAGGGAAACCCATTTTTTCTCAGTTAGCCCCAGGGTAGCTCCAGTGGTAACTCGGGGGTCCCCAGTGGACCCCGGATGCTCAGGGGTACCCCGTGGAGCCCATGGTAGCCCGTGGTATGCCAGGGGCCCCCCAGTGGTACCCCCAGGGTGGCCCAGGTACCCCAGTGGTACTCCAGTGTGGCTCAGGGGAAAACCCATGGTAGCTCCGGGGGATGCTCTGTATTCCAGGGGTATCTAGGGAGCTCCAGTGGTGGGCCAGTGGTAGGTCAGGGTACCCCTTTATTTTCCATGGGGGCTCGGGGTATTCCTGGACCCCCCAATGGTATCCAGGGTGGTCGTGAAGCACAAGTGGTTTTTTTTTCCCCGGGAAGCCCATGGTATTCCAGGGCGGCCACGGTAGCCCCGTTTTCCATTGGTAGCCCCAGTGGTACCCTCATGGTAGGCTATGATTTTCCAGTGGCAGGCCATGGTCCCCAGGGGTACTCCAGTGGATGCTAGGGGTACCCAGGGTATCTCATGGTACCCCAGTTAGCTCCAGGGGGTATCTCAGTGGTAGCCCCAGGGGGGCCCCGGGGTATTCCAGGGATCTCGGGGGTACCCCGGTTTTTCCCATGGTCTCCGGAAAAACTCAGTGGTACCCCCGGGGGTAGCTCCAGTTGTATCTCGGGGGTAGCCCCAGGGTAGTCCAGGGTAAGCTCATGGAGCCCCAGGGTAGCTGGTGGAGCTCCAGGGTGGCCCATGGACCCCCAGGGTTTTCCCAGTGGTATGTCGGGGGTGCCCCTTTTGGTTCTCAGTGGTACCCCAGGGGCCCCAGGGGTGCTCCAGGGTTTCCAGGGGGCCCCCATGGTATGTCAGGGGTAGCTCCATGGAGGCTCAGGGTACCGCATGGTAGCTCCGGGGAAAGCTCATGGTGCCCCAGGGGTATGCTCAGGGTAGCTCCGGGGTTTAATGTAATGGAGCCCCATGGGGGGGCTCGGGGTAGTCCAGGTGGCTCAGGGTGCCTTTTGGTACACTGCAGCCTTGCAGGCTGGAGCCTGATTAAAAATCCCCCCAAGGGCAACATTAAGGGGATTTTGTAGTTCCCCCCATGTTTTTTGGGTTTCCTCTGGGCACTCTATTTTCCTCCCCCAAAAAAAAGACAAACTGATGGATTTTAGATTGGAACTCCAATGGGGACTTATTACAAATTTTTTATTATTTTTATTATTATTAATCTTCCCAGGCTGATGTGATGATTATCGCTCTGCCCCTTTAGCCTTACCATGACACTTTGTTTTTTAAACATTGTTTGGGAAAAAAAAAAAAATTTGCCTCTGTACGCCCCATCGTTTTAATACTTTTATGCTGACTTCTGACAGTTTTTCCCTTTTTCCCCCCCCTCGGGGGGACATAACTGGGGGATTTTCAAAATGGAAGCGTTTACCTTAATGTGATTTTCTCTCGGGCCCTATTGGAGACCCAAAGGGATTGTTGTTGGGGCTTTAGCCCATTTATTTACCCTCCCTTCATTTCCACAATTAAGGTGTCTAAAAACCCCCTCAAAACCTTTCCTATAAAATTTAAGGAAACCCTTTGTTTACTCTTTAAAAACAATAAATACTCATAAAGTAATCACTCCTTTTTTCAGCAAAATTAGCGATTTTTTGGTTAGGGAAAGTCCAAAATGCAAAGGAAAAAATAAAGGCGTGTGAAATTTGTGTTTTTGCTCCTTTTTTTTGGTGGTTTTTGCTTTGCGTTCCCCCCGCAGCTTTTTTGGGGGGGCCCCCCAGGGGGAGCGCAGCCACCCCAACCCCTTTTTCATTGATGGGAACCTTTTTGAGCCCGGGGCCCCCCAAACTAACCCAAGAAAATTTTTTTAAAGTGCCAAACAAAATTTAAAACCTAAAGACAGCTTAATCATCACAAGAGCGCACAGAGGGGAGCCAGCAAAGCCAACCTCTTCCCTTTTAAAATGCTTGCAGCCCCCAAAACCCTGATAATTCTTTAATTAAAAAAATTTAAATTTTTTTAAATTACCTTTGCAGTTTCCTTCTCTTCGCAGTTCACCCAGCTGCCCCCCACTCCCTTTTTCCAGCACAGCAGGGGTTGATCGTATAAAAAAAAAATTGAAAAATTTAAATAAAATAGGAGAGGATAGTTTTACATGGAACACAAGCAATTCCCATGAAATCCTGGCCCCCCTCTTTTTCCAATGTCTTTCCCCCCCCCCTTGTAGTTATATGCCCCCTGACCCTCATTTTTTATTATGTGCTCCACCTTTACTCTCACTTGATTATGTGCTCCCCTGACACTTCCCCTTTTATTTTGTGCCCACCTAACCCCTTTTGTATTATTGCCCATCCTGACCCTCTCCTTGAGAAGTCTCCACCTTACTCCTTGTTTTTTTTTCTCTATCCTGCCCCCACCCTTGCATTAGTCCTGCCCCCCCTTTCGGCAGTAATATCCCCAACCTGCCCCCCTCTTGTAGAATGCCCCACCTTTTCCCCTTTCAGTAAAGCCCCCACCTTTGTCCATTGTATAATGCCCCCCCAAAGTCCCGCTTTTGTAATGCCCCACATGCAAAATCCTTGACAAACGTTTTTTGCCCCCCTCCGCAGTAATGCCCACCTTGGAGTAAATACCCCCTCATCCCCCCCTTGGAAAAAACCCCAAAAACCCCCTTTTTGTTTAATCCCCCTTATGCCCCCTCCTTGGAAATGCTGCTCGTGCCCTTTCCTTGAGTTTGCCCATCATGTTTCCTTTGTAAAAGCCCTTTCAGCCCCCCCTTGTATAAATCCCTCTTGGGCCCCCCCTTTTTAAAAAAATCCCCCCATGCTTCTGCCTCATTGTAGAAAATCCCTTATCCCAAAACCCTTTTAAAAATCCCTTCATTGTAGTAAAGGCACCCTCAGCCCCCCCTTTGTAGTAAATGCCCCCCCCTTCAATAAAGCCCCAAACCCCGCCCCCTCTTTTTTTAATGCACCAATGCCCCCCCCCCCAAAAACCCACCATATGCCCCCCCCAAAGTTAATAATCCACCAAATCCCCCCTCCTTTTAAAAATTTCCCCTAAAGCCCCCCCCCTGTTTTTAATGCCCCAAAGCCCCCCCCCCTTTTTATAATGCCACCTAGCCCCTCCATTAATAATGCCCCAATGCCCCCCCACTTAAAAATGCCAAATATCCCCCCCCCTGTTTAAATGCCACCCTTCCCCCTCCAGTTAATAACCAACACAGCCCCCCCATTAATAATGTCACCACTTTTCCCCCTCCAGTTAATAATCCACCCAACCCCCCCAGTTAATAATGTCACAACCCCCTCCAGTTAATAATGCCACCAATCCCCCCTACTTTTAATGTCAAACCATGCCCCCTCCTTTTAAAAAACCCCCAAAATGCCCCCCCCATTTAAAAATTTTCCTTTTACGCCCCCTCCGTTTTTAATGCCCCCAAGCCCCCCCTGTTTATATCCCCACACCCCCTCCCTTTTTAACCCACATGCCCCCCCCTTTTTAAAACCCCCTATCCCACTCCCGTTAAAAAATTTACCATATTGCCCCCCCAGTTTTTTTGCCAATATATGCCCCCCCCTGTTTAAAACCACCCAAACCCCCCCTTTTATAAGCCCCCCACATGCCCCCTCCTTTTTAAAGCCCCATATGCCCCCCCCAGTTAAAATGTCACCATATGCCCCCCCATTAATAATTCACCAACCCCCTCCCTTAATAATCCAAATATCCCCCCCCGTTTATAATGTCCACATGCCCCCTCCTTAAAATCCACCAAAAGCCCCCTCCTGTTTAGTCACCACAGCCCCCCCCTGTTTTGTCACCCCTCCCCCCCCAGTTAAAAATGTCACCACTCCCCCCCTTTTTTTCCCACATGCCCCCCGTTGTAGTTAAAAAAAAAAATTCTACTTCCTAGTTTTCCCCCCCCTCCACCTGTTTTCCCCTTTTGCTCTTCGTCCAGCGTCAAGGAACCCCAGCGTGTCAAAGCCACGGCACGGGATTGGCTGGGGGAGCTACAGAAGTGGGAGACGCAAGGGAGAAGAATCTTCCCCCCATCTGACACAGTTTTGAAAGGGGGCCGGGGCCATAATCCCGGGGAGTGCAGAGGGCAGTGGGGCGAGGCCCCCCGTGCCCCGGGAGAGGCCCGTCCCTCCCGGCACGCTCCCCAGGTTCCCAAACCCTCATTTTCCCTATTTTATAAAGGGGAGCACATCTGCGCTTGACTCCGCCGTGGCCCCATTCTTTGCCTGTTATTTGTCGCAGCGATGCTTGATAAAAAATCACCACTTTTTCTGGTGCGGACGAAATTATGTTTTGTACGAAAAGCTGCGCATCAAAAAACACCCCGGGCAATAAGGGAGGCCGGTCATGTGCAGTCAAGTCAGCCCGTGCGCCCCATTATAAACTTAGGGATTTGGGGTGGCTTTGCCACAGGGGGTTCCCCTTGCGAATGTGCGGGGGGAACGCAAATTAAAATTACCCTTAAGTTTTTTTTACATCAGTTTTTTTTTTAAAAAACTGAGGGTTTTTTTCCCCCCAACAAATAAGTCTCTCACATTTGGGAAATTTTGCCTCACGATTTGATGAAAATTTTAAATCTGCAAATGTCAATTTTTTAAGCATTTCCCCTTTTACTAATATAGGGGAAAAATTGCATAAAAAGTGTGTCTAAAACGGGCTGTGGAGCGGAGTGTGGTGTCAGAGTCAATCGTGCTATGTGTCAAGTTGGTTCAGGAAATTTTAGGGATTGGTGTCAAGTCAAATGTGGCTTTTGATTTCACAGCCAGGGTTTTTGGAGTCGGAGTCGGAATTTTGGGGTTTTTTTGTCCATTTTGGGGGGAATTGGATACAAAGTCAATTTCGGGGAAAAATTGAAAGTCAGAGTCGGAGTTCGATTTTTTACTTACTGACTTCACACCCAAATGGTTTGTTGGAGACGGGAGTATGGAATTTGGGGTGCCCATTTTTTTGGGAAGAACAGAGTTGGATCAGGGAAATTGAAGAGTCAGAGTCAGATGTTTGGCTTACCAACTCCACAGCCCGCTGTGTCAAAAAACGCAGAAAAATGCGTGTTTGTGCTGATGTGTTTTTCGTGCCAAGAGATGCAGAAATACTTAACGTTTGCATATGCTCCAAGAGTTGCATGTCTACCTATATCAGTCATGGCCCTTTACACGCAGCTACAGGTGACAGGTTTTCCACAGGTAACTTACTGGCTGCAGTGAAATCATGGAGGACATAGTTCCATTTGTACACAGCAACAAGATAGAACTATGTCTCCATGATTTCACTGCAGCCAGTAAGTTACCTGTGGAAAACCTGTTACCTGTAGCTGCGTGACAAGGGGCCATCAGAGTTGTAGACTTTTGGAAGCTATATCAGCCCTATGATACTGTATGAGGTACAATGCTGCTGAATAATAACACGATCAGGAACTTATGAAGACAATCTGAAAGTCACAGAGATGAAACACTCATTTTGTATTACGTAAATCAGGCCTCGAGGGCCGCCAACGTGCATGTTTTCAGGATCTCCTTAGTATTGCACAGGGGTTGGAATCATTACCTGTGCAGATGATCACATTAGCACCTGTGCAATACTAAGGAAATCCTGAAATCATGCACTGTTGGGCCCTCGAGGTCTGGAGTTGGGGACCTCTGACGTAAATCAATCCTTCATGAAATTGTAAATGGAAAAACTCTAAGCAGTATCCAGAAACACTTCACTATTTACTGTGATTGTGAAAACCAAGACTAGACAACTTATTTTTTCAAAGCCTTAGGCTAAGTGCACACTTACCGGCGGGTTTGGTCGGCGGCGGCTGGGCGGACCCGCCAGGAAGCTCTGCGGCCGTCCACCGGCTTCCTGGCGGGTAGTGCGGCGGGAGCCGGGCGGGGGTGACGGCTGGGAGCCAGGCGGTTGCACAGCGTGTTCTCGCCGGCGGTTTTTCTACAGCGGCTGGAGCAGCACATGATTTTGCTTTGCAGCCGCTGAAGAACCGGCGGTTTATAGAACATGCTCATTCTTTGCTAAACCGCTGGAAACCTGCAGTTTAGCAACAGATGAGCCTGTGTAAACCGCCGAGTGTGCACAGCGGGCGTCGGTTTTCATTGGTTTTAATGTTAATCCAAACGCCGTTTGGATTAACATAAATTTACATAAAACTAATGAAAAACCGACCGGGCGGTTTCCGCTGATAAAACGGCCATAACCCGGCCAGTGCGCCCATACCCTTAAAGAGGCTTTCTAGAACCTAGCTGTAAGTCGTAATATAATACAATATAACTACTATACATGTAGTAACGCCCCATACTGCCTTCATTGCTCTTTGTAGGTCCATTGACCTTAATGCGGTACAGCGACTGTGATACATACGGGGTCATTCTGATTTTGAACAGTAATGGCATATCGCTAGGCTGCCTCTTTTTTTTATGATGGGGGGGTTTCTCCCTGGACACCAACAATCCTAAAAAAAGGGGGCAGCAGAATGAATGGACCCCGCACTTTTGTACCTCAAACCGTACATTGGCAGGCAAGGGACCAACCCAACACATTTATTCACCCCAAAATAGACTGTTTGAACAAATGGGATTGCAAAACTTGGACAAGCCCTTCTCATGCTCGTTTTTGCCCCGGGTTAAAATAAAAAGTTTAAAAATCACCTCCTTCCATGATGAAAAACCCACTTCCTGGGGTCATTGAGGCTGTGAATCACATGGGGCCTCGCACCAATCACCCCCCAGCTTTCTCTCCCCCTCCAGATGTATTAAAACAAGATTAAGAGAGTTGTGCGGGGCCCTTACTTTATCTTTTTTTATTATAAATCCAAAAAAGGGCATGAAGCCCGTTGATTTTTGGGGAAACCCGCAAAAATCACATCCCCGGGAAAAAGTGAGAACGTCCTACTGAAATGGACTGGATGGCCAGGGGGAAATTGTGTTCCACCCCCGACCCAGTCTTTGATGGCTTCACTTTTCTCCATCTTTGTATCAAAAATTTAAAAGGGGAAGCGGAACCGGGCGCACTTTTACTCTGATTGATGTTTTAACTCCAAAGCGGGGATTTCAGCTTTTCCTGATTGGGGGGCCGGGGCTCTTTTACGTAACAACCTCCTAAGCCCCGAAAGCAATGCTACTAGGCCACCACGCGAAAATATAAGCTTTTATTATTTTAACAGGGCAAACATTTTTCCAATGTAACATTTTTAAAAAAAACCTTAACGGGAAACGGCTATTTTTTCTCTTAAGGGGTGTCAAAAACCCCGCAAATGGTTCAAAAATTCTGCTGCGCAAAATTCAGCGATATTGACCGTTGACATGCTGAATTAACCACGAAAAACCTGGTTACCTCGCCATTTTTTCCCGGCTGGACCAAAACCGGGAGGGGCCCCGGTGTACACGCAGCATCGCTGTACCGGGGGAAAACCTCACCACTCCCAGCGCCCTCAAAGCGCTGGGAGCTGTACCAATAAATTCGGGTAACGGGGAGCCGCGCTGCCCAGATACCCATGTATCCCCTTTGTTACCAGCCTTTTCCTCCGATCCTGGCTGGGAAAGGGTGGAACTAAGGAACAGGGTATCAGGCAGCCCTGCCTATTCCCCCAGTTTACCCGGATACCACCGCAGCTTGTGGAAAAAATATTTAAACATTTCCCGATTCCAGGAAAATAAACGCTGTGGGTCGCCTTGTGACAGCTCACCAGCGATACCGTCAATGCGCCAGCAATCAGATCGCTGACGACATTGAGGGTGAAGGGCCTTTTTTTATTTGCATTTTAATTAAACATTTTTTTTTTCTGGACTAAAAATTTTCCTTTTTATTATTTTAATGGGGCCCGTTTCACACCCAACTTTTTGCCAACTTTTGAACAACTTACGGTTTTTATGAAAACAGGGCCTTTTCCTTTGTAAACAGCCACAAAATGGAAATGTTCCAGATTTACGAACCAGTAAGTTTTCAAAGTTGGCAGATAAGTTTTGGGTTAAATCCCAATTGTTGGGACTTTTTCCAAAAGGGTTTGGGGTCACAGGGATCTTTGAAGGCCCATTAACAAAAAAGAATCTGTTTAATCAGGGGGCCCCCAAACCCGGGGCCCCCGGGGGCCCAAGCGGGGCCCCCACGCTCCCCCGGGGAGCCCGGGGGACCCCAAAAAAAATGCATCCCCGGGGCCCCCTTTACATGCACCCCGCGGCCCCCCTTTATTACATGGACGGGGACCCCGCCGGCTCACCACACAACGCCTTCCGCCTTACAATAAAGCAGGTGGCCGGGGACCAATTTAAAAGCCGGCTGTATTTCACAGGGGGCTTCATTTTTTCCCCCCGGCCGTTGCTTTCAGAAAATACAGGGGGGAAGGGCCTTGGTTTTTGAGGGGGCGCGTACCCTCACATATCAAGTAAACAGTACCGCGGGGGTTCTGTAAAAGACCCGGGGGATCAGGTGTTTGATGAGTGTTGAGAGAGAGTTTGAAATTTTTGAGTTATATTATGAGGGATGTGTATATTTTGTGAGTTATTTGTGTGTATATGTGAGTATTTTTTTGTAAAGTAGTGGGGGCAGTGTATAATAGTGTTTTTTGTTTTTAAAGTAGGAGTGTGTATGTGATATTTTTTGAGTAATTTTTGTTATATGTGGGGAGTGTTGGTATTTTTGTAAAGGGGTGTGAATTATTTGGTGTATAAAGGGGAGGAGTGGGGGATGTTTTATGCCGGGGTGGAAAAGTTTTGGGTTTTATTGTGTGTCTGTATATTTGTTTTTGGATGTTATTGTGTGTGATTATGTTAGTTGATGTTTTCCCCGCCGCCTGGGGGCACATCGCCGGCGGCGGTGCCGGTGAGACTGGGCCACGCTACGGGCCCGGGGTCCGGGGGGGCGGGGGTGCCGGGCTGGGCGGGGTCCCCCGGGGGGCCCCGGGGTGCACTGGTGCCGGGTACCCCGGGGAAGGGAAACTGGGACCACAGAGGAAAAACTCCGAAGGAAATGGGGTCAGGTAAGGCGCTTTTACAGCCGAAGAACAGCCGGGGGAAATGTCCCCCTGAAAGTGCCTAGGGGGCAGGAACCCAAATGGCCCATTTTTGGGCCTTCACACGGCGTTCCCCCCCAGAAGCTGAACATTTGCATCCTGGTGGGGCGGGAGTGTGTATTGTCGCAGGGATCCGCCTGCGCACAACCTTGGGGGGGGGGCGCCCACCCCCTTTGGCAAGGGGGCCACTGTGCGTTCCCATTCTAAAAAAAAGGAAACTGGGGGCCGTTTCGTACCAGGGATTCCCCCCGCAGAACGCTGGGGGGGGAACGCCAGTTGAAGGCGCCCTAAGTGTAAATTTGGGGGAGTGTGATTTTTTGTGAAAAAGTCTAGGATGTTGGTGGATTTTATGCGAGTGTGTGTGAATGTGCAGGGTTATAATGGGCTTGTCCACCCCGCGTTTTCCAGTTTTTAAAACGTTTCCTAAAATTTTTGATTTTACAGAGAAGCAGGGGCGTTATGCGCCGTTTTCCCCGCAGCCTGCCCCCGGGTTTTGAGTGTATCTGGTAACCCTTCATACAGCAGCCTCCCCCTGTCCCTTTTTCTCACGCACAGGGAAACCTGTTTGGGGATTTTTCCCGTGCCTCGGGGGAAAACGCCCATTTGCGGGCTGCTGTAAAATTTTTTTACCCGTAAACGGGTTACCACGCTCGTCAAAATCTAATATTTAGCGCAGAAGCGTAAATACTAGACCCGGGGTTGGGACAAGCCCTTTTGGGATTTTGGGGTGACGAGAGAAAAAAAAAACAGGCCCGGGACATTCACAAATGAAAAGGGGAGGGAAATTCAAAAAAGTTTTGGAAAATTACAAAAGAGGGGGACCGGGGTGGGAACATTAAAAAAGGATGGGGCCAGGTAGGCATTCTACAAAAAGGGGGCCAGGGGGGGCACAACTACAAATGGGCCAGGAGGGGATTTACTCAAGAGGGCCAGGTTGGACTTTTACACATGACAGGAAACAAAAAACCCCCTCCCCCCTGAGGACAACCCCTTTTTTTTTTTCCGTTTTTTTTTCAAAAATCAATGGAAAAAAGCACTAAAAAAAAGTAACAACATCAAAAAACGCACATAAAAGGCAAAAAAACAGACAAATCAAGCTAATCCCTTCAAGGGGCCCAGGATCCCCAGGTTTTGCTGCGTTCAGGGCTGCTTTAAAAATCCTGTGGCAATACCCTTTTATGTAATTTGGGGAAACAATCTTTATATTTTTCGTATAGCAGCTCTTTACCCTTTATTCGTAACCACAGTCCCCAAACACCATCAAAAAAAGGGGGGGGGACCAAAAAAAGCAGTGATGGCCCCAACAAAAATGCGGATCTTGGAGATTGTCTTACCCTGTGTTTTTTTACCTGGGGGCTGCTGTAAGGCTCTTTTCCCCTACAGAAACCCATGTCCCCCCCCACAGTGACCAAAAGCGGGAAAAAATGGGACACGGGTCAGGTTCCTGCTTTCGGGCAAAACTGCCCAAAATTTAGTGGGCAAATAACTTCCCTTTGCCCAATGTACTCATTAAAAGAAAACCAGGGAAGCAAACAAACACTTTTTTCCCGGTGATGAAAAAAAAAACAAATCCTGGGGAGATCCTTTTAAAATTAATTTGGGTTGGGGGAGGGAGATTTTGGGGGGAGAAAATTTTTTACAATCCATGTGAAATTTCCCATGTGGAGAAAAGAGCCATAAAACCGAATTCCTAATCATGCACAGCGCCACTTTATTTTTAAAGGGGGAAGGTTAAGGGGAAAAACCCCCTTTTTGGCACTATTATAAAAAAAAGTGGTTTAACCCCCTCACCCCCCCCGGGACTTTTCATTTTTTTTTTTTTCTCCCTTTCTTTCCAAAAGCCAAACTTTTTTTTTTTTCCTCAAATAACATATATGGCTTTTTTTTTGGAATAGTTGTCTTTTTAGATGCGTTGTCTATTTTTCCATATATTTTTTAAAAATGGGAACAAATTTTCCAAAGGGGAGTGAATTGAAAAAATACATTTTAAAAATTAGTTTTTTTGGTTTTTTTTAGTTGCCATTTCCTAGTGGAAAAAAACATAAAAAAGTGTGATGCCCAGGGGCGGAAAGAGTTTGTAAATACCAAAAAAGCTTTCTTTTTTGTATCCAAGTGATAAAAAAATTCAAATTTTAAAAAAAAAAAAAAAAATCTCACTTTTTTTTTTTTCCCCGTTCTGCCCCCACGTCCCCCCTTTTTCGGGTCGGGGCTGAGGATGGCTTATTTTTTTTTGTCTTGCTGCTTTTTAATTATCCATTTTTTTTGGGAATGCAGTTTTTTTTCTCCCTTATTGCATTTTTAAAGGGAAAAGTTGCGGCGCAAAAAAAAACATAATTGGGGTTTTTTTTTCCTTAGAATTTATGGCTCTCATTAAAAATTTTTTTTATAACTTGATAATTGGGGGTTTTTTTTAACGGGGAATACCAAATATGTTTAGAAAACCAAAAGGGTGGTTTTTTCCCTCCAAAGGGGCTCCTGAAATGATCAAAAGAAGGAATGCTTTTTCTCTGCTCCTTTATTAACCGCTCTCCAAAACGTTTGGGGCAACCTTGCACCTTCCTCGGGGGTACCTACCCTGGGGAAAGGGTAAGGTTTTCCGAAATCTTGGGAAGGTGAAAAAAGGAGCAGCATAACAACATTGTCTTCTTTTGCATCATTTGGGGGAGCAGCCGGACCAAGACCCCCCTCTTTTTTTGGTTTTTTGAATCTTTCCCCCCGGGTGTTTTGAATTCATTGGAGCCCCCCCGTGGTTTTTTTCGGGGGATCAGCGACTGGTGGGCTTCACAGGTGAGGGGGATTGGCAACGGGTTTTGGGACATTAAAGGGGGGTTTTGGGTGGACAATCCTTGCCGTTGCTTTTTTTCCTGGGGGATTCTCACCCCTTTTGGTTCTTTCGCCTGGAAAGCTTTCTAATAATGAATTTTTTTTGATATTTTTTGGAAAAACTTTTGGTGCTTAAGGTTGCTTATGTTTCTTTTTTTAAGCGGGGGGTTTCTATCTAGTTTGTTATTTTTTTCTGCTCTCAATAGGAATTTTTTCCGGGAATTTTTTACCTTCATATGATCGCTTTTCCATTTTTGCGGGCATTTTATTCATAAAGCTGCAATATATTTCGCCAATCAGTGACCGGGAATTTTTTTTAATATCTCTGTTTGGGGGTTTTTTGTAGTTTTTAACGACCCAATATTTCATCCTGTTTTTCCCCATTGCTTTTTGGCCTTTTTTTCTAAACCTTATACTCCCTTTTTTTTTTCCTTTCTTGTTTCCCGTTAATACTGCTATTCTTTTGGGGTTTGCGCGGAGGCAAGATAGCTTTTCCTCATCCTCTTTAACATTTTTTTCCCCTGTGCAGAGGTTCTAGGTCGGGTTAGTTACATCCCACGCTATTTCTATTCGGGGGTTACGGGATTGCGGGCAGAATTTTCCAAAACACTTCTACGAATCCGAATTTTTACTCCTGAGTATCGGTTCATAACACCAGGGGGCACAGGGGTGGGTCACGGGGAGCGACTTCAGGCTAAAAATCCGGTTGTGGGGACCAACCGCCCCGGTGGCAACAACTTTGAGGGCCCCTTTACTTGTCATAAGTAAAAAGGCACAATCGGGGCCCTTTTGTCCCTTTTTTATTTTTAATACCAAATATGTGATTTTTTTTTTTTTTTAAATTTTTTATTTTGAATGGGGGAAAAGGGGTTAATTTTGTTTTTTTTTTTATTTTTTTAAAAACTTTTTTTTCACTTGATTTTTTATTTTACACGCCCCCTAGGGGCCCACTGCTCCACCATTTCTTTGACAGGTCCCATGACTCAGCACATCGGGGCCTACACAAAAGCAGCGCTTGCCAAGCTCAAAGGGAATTATCAGTGATAGCTTCCGTGTCTTGGAGGGCCCCCCAAAACACATACACCGGAGATCCGCAAATTACGCGGGGCTCCCTCAGGCAGGGGAAAGCGCAACCCCCCCCATGGTGGTTTTGGACCCCCTGTCAGTAAATGAAAACGGGATCCAAAAGGGTTTTAAAGCACCAATCGTCCCGGGTCCATCGGGGGTTAAGCCTAAATCTCACTGATAAATAGTGAATTCGGTTTTGATTGACGCCCGCCGGGCTTACATCAAACACCGGGGGCCCGACCCTTACGTTTTTTACTCAAGGGTCGGAAGGGGTTAAAAATCTTTATTCATTATAATTTTTTAAATTTTCACCAACTAGCTCAAAAAGAAATGCTGAATGCAGTCCGAACTACCGACAAAAGGGACCCCGGGGCCCCCTTTTGGGACTGGGGGGGGTTTGTGCTACCTGGTGGGGGGGGAACCGGGGGGAGGGCAGGGGGTGAGCGGTGCCCCCGAGTTTTTTAGCGGGGGGTACCTGCCCCCCCGGGTTTTGGACAGTGAAGGGGCGGGGGCCCGGTGGGGGGGAGTGCTTCTTCACCTCCCGTCCCCCCCGCCCCCTCTTCCGGGGTGTCTGGCTGGGGGCAGGGGGGGGTGGTCTTTGCCACTGGGGGAATGGTAAAAGGTTTTTAAAAAAAGAAGGAACCCCGTTCCTTTTTTCTTTGATTCATGGATTATATGATTCCAATTTTAAAGCCAAGGGTGAATTTTTTTGTATTAAAAAACCAAATTTTTCACTTTTTTCTAACATCAGGGCATTTAATTAATTTTTTAATTTAAATTTTAATTTTTTGTTTTCAGAACAGTCCCATAATGGGAAACAGGGGTTTCTGACAGCGCAGCATACAATAGGTAAAAACATATCACCGTAATAATATTTTAACATTATCACCCAAACCCATTTATTGTTTTTCTTGGATGATCCCGGGGAAACCCCTTTGTTTTCCCCTTTAAAAAAACCCTTTGGCCTTTCCCTTTAACTCATTAAAAAATTTTTTTATCAAAAAAAAGCCCCAAAAATTGTTTTTTCAAAAAGGGGGGAAAAAGTATTTTTCCCCCCCCCCCAACCTCACCTGATTGTCCCCATATTTTTCTCTTTGTTTACACATGTAGTTCTTACTTTAAGGGGATTTTTGGGCCTTTTTAAGGTTTTTTAATTTTTTTTTTTATTTTTTCTTTAACATCCAGCTTGATTAAAACCCTTTTTTTTCAGGGATTTTGGGTAAGGGGATCCCCAAAAAAAATTTGGGCATTCTTCTTTTTTAAAAACTCTTTTTAAACTTCGCTCAGGGGTTTTACCCCCTTTTTTCCTTGCAGCACGGGGGCCCCCTTGGGGTTTTAAAACCCCCCCTTGGAAAATTCTGAAAGGGAGTTTGTATTTTCTCACCATGTTTTTTTAGGGGTTTTTTTTCCCCCTTGGGGTTCCCCCGTTTTTTTCCCAAAAATCCAAAAAATAGGGGTGGGGAATTTAAAATGTAAAACCCCAAGGGAGACGTTTTACAAAAATATGTAAACCCGCGGGGAAATTTTAAGGGTTTAAAAAAAATTAATAAATAAAAATATTACCCCCCAAAATGGGGAAAATGAATTAAAAAAAATTCATGGGGGCTGAACAAACTCATTTAAATTAAAAAGGGGGTGACAGGGCCATACCAAAAACATCAGTAATGTTTTTTGAAGTCGTATTGCCCTGGTGGGGAACTTCATTGCAATTCATCACACACTTTTTTTTCTGATTTTTTGGGGGTAACCTTTAAAAAGTCGCAACTTGCATGAAATTTTTCCCCCTTTAAATTTTCGGGGGGGATTTAAAACAGGACACTTTTTTTCCATTTTTTTCCCCCTTGTAAAAATGAAAAAAAGTTCCATGAAATTTTTTTTAAAACCCGTAATTTTGGGAAAATAAAAATTGCAGCAATGTTGGATTTAAAAGGGTACCTTTAAAAAGGGTTTTTTAAAATTTTAAATGTTTTTTATTTTTTTCCATAAAAATTTTAAAGGGGCATATAAATTTTAAAAAGGGGTTTTCCCTCACAGCTTTAAAAAAGTTTTCGAAAAAATTTACCCTTTTTAAAACCCCTAGGCAGACTTTTTCCCCGGGTCAAAATTTGAGCAAACCCAAAAAAATAAAAAAGGGTTTTTCAACCGCACTACCATATCCTCCGTTTAATAAAGAGGTAAAACATTTTTTTTCCTTTTTTAAAATTGTAGAAACCCCCTTTTTCAGTTCTTTAGGGGACAGAGTTTTTCACCCCCTTTGGAATTTTTTTGTCATTTTTTTTTTTTTTCCCCGGGGGGAATTTTTTTTTTAAAGGGGAAAAAAGACTTTAAAAAATTTTCTTTTTTTTTTTCCCGCTGTTTTATAATAAAAGTTAGCATTAAATTTAAATTAGAACTTGGGCTAATTTCGGGGGGTTTTTTTGGGGTTTTCGGGTGACCCCAAAAGGGCCCCCTTAAAAATTTAAAAGGCCCCCCGCATCCCACCCCAATCCGTCATGCGGGGGATCGGCGGGGGAAAAAACCCCGTTTTGCTGATCGTTTGGTTTTGGGGTTTTCCCCCATGGGGCAGACCCCCACCCAAAAAAGGGGCCCAAAACGAGAACCCCGGAAAACCCAAAGGGGAAACGGGGGGAAACCCCAAGCACCTTGGGGGCACCTATTTTTTTTCTTTTTTCCCTTGGAAAAACCCCCCCGCACTTCCGGGGGCGGCACGGGAAACCAAACCCCTCGTTGGCCTTCCCCGCTTTTTGCACGCACCGCTGCCCACACTGTTTTTCCCCCGCGGAAAACCCAAACCCGATAATTTAGGGGCAGGAACATACCCCCCCTATCAACATTTTAAAAAACTTGGGCTGCCGCCCCATTTTTTTTTTTCGGAGACCACCTTTTTCCCCAAAAATTTTCCCCAAATTAAGTCTTGGGGCCCGGGAAAACCTCATAGCAAAAATTTTTTTTTCACTATTTTTGTCAAAAACACTTTGCTTTAAAAATCTAGGGGGGCCCCCCCTTAAAAAAAGTATAAAACCGGGGGGACTTTGTACTTAAAGCCCAATCTGTTTTTTTTTTTGGGTTTTTAATTTTGTTTTCCCTTTAAAAAAATTTAACCCCTAAGGGGTAAAATAATTCAGACAGTCTCCCCCCCCTCAAGGAAAAAAAAGGGGAAAAAAATAAGATGACACCGGAAAAAAAATCGGGGGGTTTTTTTTGGGTGGAAACCTCATATGGATTCATGAATGTCGCCTAAAAAAAAGTTACCCCCCAGGGCCCGGCCCCGAATATTGATTTTTGCAGTGGAATTAATTTTTTTATTCTCCATTATTTTCTTAAAAAAAAAAAAATTTTTATGTGGTTTTTCTCAAAATTTCAAAGACTTCGGGGAAAATAGTCGGGTTAGCGGGTTTTTTAACAATTTTTTTGGGCAGTACGTTTAAAAAAAGGGAAGGATTTTTTCCCCCCACCCCCCCACACTCAAAATCCCAAAGTCATGATAGTACATGACAAAAAAAATTTTTACTATCACTAAAAACCCCGCACCAAAGGGGGGGCGAGTTTTTTGGGGGGGGAAAACATTTAATAATTTAAATTTTTTCCCATTAAGGGGAAAAAAAAAAAATTTTAAAAATTTTAAACTAGCCCCCCGGTTTAAAATGAAAGGGTGACTCTGCACCTTTTTCCCCAAAAAGGGTTTTTTGCCCTGGGGTGAAATGGAAAAAAACGTAAAAGCATTGTTTTTTCATTTACACACTGAAAAAATTTTTTCCCTACAAAGAGAAAAGGTGGGTAGAGTTTTTTTTTTTTTTTTGTGTGCAGAAAAACGGGAGGCTTTTTAAAACCCCGGATGACCCCCCTGTGGGGGGCATAAATCCCCGGGGGGGAAAACCCCCCTTTAAAAACCAGGATAAAACCATATATCCCCCGGGAAAAGGGGGGGAATTTTTTACAAAGAAAGCCCCTGAAAAAGGGGGCATAAAAAACATCCCACCAGGTTGGGACATATATCCCCAAGGGTAAGGAACAAAAAAAACCCCAAAAAGGGGGAAAATATTTTAAAAAGGGGGGGCCCCCCTGAGGGGGGGACATACATACCGGGAAAATTTTGGGCCCCAAAATTTCAGTATAGCGGGATGGGCCCCCTATATACCAGAATTTTTAAAAATTTTCCCCGGGGAAAAGCCAGGGGGGGGGGGGGGGGGGTTTCCCTTTTTTTTCCCTTTTTTTTTCCCGCATTTTTCCCATTTTTTGCACAAAAATAAAAGGGAAAAAAAGAACAGGGGTCATTCTTTTCCCATCCAAAAACAAAACCAGGGGATATTTACTTTTTAAAAAACCCCCTTTCAAAACCAAAAAAAAGGGCACAGCTTTTTTTGTGAAACACTTGGGTTTTTTTTCGGGGGGAAACCCAAACACGGGAAAAAAAATTTCCCTAAATAAGCAAAAAAAACCCGGGGGAAACTGCAGGGGGAAAAACCGCAAAAAAAAACCCCCGGGGAAAAATTTTCCCCCCCTTTTTTCCCCCCATCCCTTTTAGAACCCAAAAAAAAATTTCAGTAACACACTGCCGTATTTCCCCCAAAAAAAAAACACTGCGGTGATCTTCCCGGGGCCGGAAAAATTTAAAAAAAAACCCTGTTTTATAGCCCACATGACTGATTTTTTTCCGACACAGGGTTTTAAGGGGGCTGGGGGTTGAATGAGGTTAGATTTTCCCCCCCTTTTTTCACCCCTTTACCGACCCCGCAGTCAGGGGCCCCGGAAGAACGGGAAACCTCATTGCTTTTTCCCTTTTTTAAAGGGGGCGGGGGGAACCGGGGGAAAAATCACACTAATTTAGCTTTCTGCTTTTTTTTTTTTTTCATGCTGCAAAAGGATATTTTCCCCCCTTTGTTTAAAAAAGGTGAAAAAGGGGGAATTGAATTTTTTTTTCAGGGGGGGCCCCCAAACCCCCTTATAAACGTAATGGGGGGAGGCCAATTTTTAGATCCCCGGAGGGGCCCCACGCTGGGGCGGGGGGGGTTTTCATTTTTTTTAAATTTTTAAATTTTTAAAATTTTTTTCCCCCCCTTAAAAAGGTTTTTGGAAAATTTTATTTTCAAAAACCCCAAAAAAAGCAAAGAACCCCCGCTGGCGATCCCCAAACCACTACAATGCAATTTGGGGGAGGATACCCCACGATCCCCCTCCTTTTTTGTCAGAAAAAAAGGAAAAAAAATTTAACAGAAAAAAGGGTGATAAAACCCGGAAATTTTTTCTGCTGGGGTTTTGCTCTGTATATGTCAGGGGGGTTTTTGCAAAAAAGCTTTTACAGTGAGGTCTTGTGCTCGCTGGGTAAGGGGAAAAAATTTTGGGCCCCTTCCCCCGCTGTGGCCTCCGCGCTGTTTGATCCCCGCCCTTTTTAAAACTCGTTTTAAAAGTCTAAGAAAAAACCATATGGGAAACATTCTGTAAACTGAAAAACATATCAACAGGGGGTTTTTTTTATGCAAACCCCTGACCACTTGGTCTGACGGCAATTTCCCCAAAGAAAAAGGGGGCCCAAGGAAAATTTAACCCCCAAAAGTTTAAAAGTGCATAGGGGCCCATGCTTTTTTTTTGGCCCCAGAAAATTAAAATTTTTAATTATAATACAGGGGGGCATTTGGTTCATATTTAAAAAAAAATTCTTTAAAAAATTTTGGGGGGAAATTTCCCTTTGCCCCATATTTAAAAAAAGGGAACCCAAAACAAAAAAGGTGGAAAAAGAAATAAAACCTACACAAAACACTGCACTAAATCAGAAAATTCCCTTTTTTGATTTTTTTGGGGATATTAACAAATGTGATTTCCCCCGCCCCCAAAAAGTTTGAACAAAAAGGGGGTTTTTTCCTCAATGGTTTTCCCCTTTTGGGGTTTTGCCTCAAATCTAAAAAAAAAACCATTTCTGTTTTTTTTTTCCCCAATCCTATCCCCCTTTTTTGGGGGTGGGTTTTAAAAAATCAGGACACAAGGACCTGGGGGTAAAACAACACTGATTGTTTTTTGGGCCCCGGGGGGGGGGGGGAAAGCGATTGGGGCTGGACAATTAGTTTGGAACCGGGAAAACCCGGGGGGGGAAAAAGGGCTCCCCCCCTTTTTCCTCACCGACTGACCCTAAAATCTGGTTTTGCAGAAAAAGGCCAAAACCCTTTTTTAAACTAAAATGGGGAAATCAGTAAAAAGGGACTTTTTCCCCCTTTGAAAAAATTTTGGCGAAAAACCAAAAAAAATCGGGGTTTATATTATAAAAAGGGCCAAGGGGACAGTTTTTTTTTTTTTTTCCATTTCGGGGTTTTCTGGCTTTTGTTTTCTTTTTTCCCCCTCTGATATCTGGTTTTTTCTACGACATTTTTACTTTTTTTAAAAATGCCCCCCGGTTTTCCCCCGATTTTTTTTTTAAAGTCACCCCCCTCTGCCCCCATCTTTTTTTAAGGGGGAGCAGTGATAATCATAAAGAAAAACTGGGGGCTCTAAAAGGGGGTTTTTTTTGTATTTTTTTGGGGGATGAAATTTTCAAAAATGCAGAAAAAACATATATTATATTTTATGAAAGCTTTAAAAATTGGGGGAGTACAGAAATTTTTTATCGATGAAATCTTCACACTGCAATTATCATATATCATATGGGGAGAACTTTAACTTTTTTCAGAAACAGTATTTTGAAACGATGTATTTTCCACTGCAGAGAATCATTTAAATTTAACTCGGGGATGTTTTTTAGCCCCACATTTCATAGCCCCAGTGAATCCTGTGATCACCCTTTTTCCCTTTTTTCCCTGAGCCCGACTTCCTGCCCTTTAAGGGTTTTAGCCTGTGCGGCCCCAAAAATCAACTGAAAAATCACTTTAAAACAGCTCCCCCATAATGAAATGTTCAAACTAAATAGCACAGATGTGAGCTTTTTATTTTAAAAATTACAAGTGAAAATTAGCGGGAAAATGCTACCTTTAAAATTTTAAATTGCTATAAAGCCGTTATAAACACAAAATAGAAAATTTTTTTTTAAAACTAAAAAAAGAGTTTTTGGGTTTTTTCAGTATTTTTAAAGGGGGGGATTCAGGGAAAGGGGGGGTCAGTTAAAAAAAAAACATTTAGGGACCATCCCCAAAGTGGAAAAAAATTTAAAATATTGTCCCCAAAAGGGGGGGAAACCCCTTTACTGAGAGTTTAAAAAAGGGGTTTTTCCATTAAAAAAAATTTTAATTTTTTCATTCCCCCCTTTGTTTTTCTTTTAAACAACCTACACCCCCCCCGTAAAATTTCATTGGGGAGGATTTGCCTGTTTTTTTAAAACCCGGGAAAAAAACTGCAAAAATACGGGATGCAGTTTTTCCGGGGGCAAAAACCCACTATGGGGGCCCCCTTTTTTTTGTACAAATGTAAAAAAAGGGGGTGTCCAACCCCCTGAAAAGGGGGGCCCCCCCCCCGGGGGCGTGGTCTTCCCATACAAATTTTTATCCCTTTGCCACTAGGCTTGTTGTTGGCAGGGAAAAAGCATAAAACCCCCTAATTTTTTTTCCCTTCCCCGGGTTTGAAACCCCGAATCCTCGCAGCACCCCCGTAAAGGGTGAATTTTGGGGGATTGAATTTTTTGCAGTCGCAGAACAATCATTTTTTGACCGGGGAAAACCCCTTTTAAAAATCCCTTCAGAAAGTCAGTTTTTTTTTTCTTGATTTCAAAAAAATTTTGGGCCAAATCCTTTTTTTTGGGTCACCTTTTATTAAAAAATTTTTTTCATCCCCTTTTTTTTTTTTTCCCTTTTGGTTTTTAAAAAAAAATTTTTTTTTCAACAAAAATTTTTTCAAGCTTTTATCAAAGAAAAAACATAAAAAAAATTTTTCATTTTTCACAGACCCCTTTTTAAAAAATTGCATTGGGAAAATTCGATCCTTTACTTGGTCAAAATTGGACAAGTCCCATGTTTTTTTGGGGGGGACCCACCCCAAAAAAAAAGGACATGTTTTAAAATCCAAAAAAAAATATAAAAAAACTGGGGGGGTCTATCTACATAAGCATAGAAAAAAAAATTTTTTAAAAAAAAAAACGGGTGTCGAAAAAATTTTTTCCCCCCCTGAAAACACTACATTTTGGGTTTTAAAAATTTCGTACAGGGGGAAAAATATGCAGGAAAAAAAGAACATTTTAAAAAAAAAAGTGGGGGGTGGGAGTTTTGAGGTGGGTGTAAAAAAGAATCACTAAAATTTTTTTTACCCAAAATTAAAAATTTTTAAAAATGATTTTTCCCAAATTTACAGCAAAAAATTGCCCCCAAAAAAAGCCTAAAACCAAAAATTTTTTTTAGTATTTATATAGCGCCATTTTGATTCCATGGCGCTTTTAAATTGGAAAAGGGGGAAAGAAAGGGCAATTAAAAAAAAATATGGGCAAAAAAAATCGTACAATACAAAGGGGGGGGGGGGGCCCGTCCACGAGGGGGGCCCCCGTCTAAGAGGGACGGGGGGGTTTCAAATATGAGGGGGTAGTCAGGGGCCCCAAAGGGGACAGGGATCCTAACCAAGTAAACAACAAAAAGGGGACATCCATGTTTTTAAACCCGCCGCACATCCACACAATAAGCTGAGGGGGCCGCCTTTTTTTCTCTGCATCGAATCGCCCCTTTTAAAAAAGAAAATTTCATTTACACACAGGTTTTTTCAGCAATTTTTTTTTTTTTTTAATGTAAAAAAAAAAAATTAAAAATAGTCGCAAACACATAACCCCAAAATTTCCCCCTTTTTTTTTTTATTTTTGGGTTTTTTTTTCGACTTTCCTATGGACTTTTTTGTTTTTCAAATTTTAAAAAAAAACAATATACCCCCAAAGACTTAAAATCATGCCCCCCTTTTTTTCAAAACTTAAAAAGCTTAAGGGGGTCTATATTTAAAAACCCCCTTTTCCCCGGGGCTTTTTTTTGTCCCCCATGGGATTTGGGGTGCTCAAACAATAGAAAGGGAAAAAAAAACACCTTTTCCCCGGGAAACCCCCCCTTTGTTGTTTTTTTCTTTTTACCAACCATTTTCCCCCCCCCCGACAGACAGAGATGAATTTAAAAAAATTTCTAAAAACCCCCGAATAAAGGGCCCCCCAAATTACCAAAACCGGGGCCCCAAAAAAACTAATGCCCGCAGAATACCCCCAACCTCAGATAAAAATAAATTTTAAAAAAATGATGAACAAAAACCCCCCACACTTTCTACTATCCAAGGGGGGGTTTTCTTAATATTGCAAATTTTCCTTTTCCCCCCTAATTAATTTTTGGGGGAAAAGGGTCGGGGGAACCCCAATTTTTGGGGGGGCCCTTTACTTTAGGGGTTTCCCCTTGGGGGTTTTTTCCCCCAAAAAAATTAAAACCTAATAAAAAGTTTTTTTTTTTTTTTTTTTGAATACAGTGGTGGCCCCCCAGTGATGGCTGAGGGAAAAAGGGGGGTTTTTTCCCTATGGGGGGGTGTTTTTTTAGACAACACTTTCCCCCTTTTTAAAAGCTGGGCGAACAATAGGCTGGTGCACTTAAAATATCCGTTTTGACGTCAACTTTTAAAAATTTTTATCACCTTTCCTTCAACAGAGCTTGGAAAAAACAGCACTGCAGAGGGGCAAATTCGGGTCACACATCCGTCTTTTTTGATGCTGAAAATAGGCAACAAAAACGCAATGGGGCCCTTATCCCTTTTTTAAAAACAACAAAGAAAAATAACTGCTCCCTGGTTTATTGGGGGACCCAAAACCCTTTTTAAAAGTAATAAGTTTCCCTGGCCCACTCCACGAAAAACCTTTTTCTGGTTAAGAAAACCAAAATGGGGGTTCTTCAATCCGTCAAGCCGTAAGTGGAAAAAACCACGGGAAAAAAGGGTAAGGTGCTTTTTAAACTATTTAAAAGTGTCCCTGCTCCTTCTCAGGAAAAAACCCCCTTTTTACAGCTTTAAACCGTTTTTTTTTCATGACTCGGGGGAACTTAAACTTTTTATTAAAGGGTTGGCCCTTACCGTAATCATTTTTAAAGGTGACTCTCTTTAAACCCAAATTATTTTTTTGTCCCCCCCTGATCTCTTCTTTTGGTTCCTTCAGCAATGGGGAAAGGGTTGTTTAAAAGGTTTTTCCCCATTAATTGCCCCCTTTTTTCCCTTTTTTCCCAAACCTTTTAACAACATTTTTCCCTTACTAGGGGCCTTTACCCTTTTCCCCTAAGCTTTTTCTAATGGGACCTTTCACGGCCCACTTTACCTATCCCAGGTAACTTACGGTGCAGGAAATCATGAGACATTTTTCCATTTTACCAGCAACAAGATAGAACCAGCCCCCTATTTCCTGCAACCTAATTCCTGTGGATAACAAAAAAGTACCCGTTAAAGTGGGGCCTAAGAACCATAAAACCTTTTTTTTTGTTTTTGCTTTTACTTTTGGTCTGAGACCCCAAAAAGACCAAAAGCGGGTCACCTGTGGGGGGGGAGAATCCCTCTCTTTGGGGGAAAAAGTACTTCACGCATTTCCCAGATAACATCCTCCAGCCCCCCCCAGGAAGTGCCCGCTCGTTGTCTGAACCGGACTGCAGATCGGAATAAAGCTACAAAAACAATAAAGGGTTTTTTTTCATAAGCTTACAAGTGGGGGAGATAGCGAAGACATTTTGGGAAAGGGGGTTGGCATAGCAGGACAAAAATCAAATTAGTAGTGGGAAAACCACTTTAACACCCCCATATGGGTCCCCCCCACCGTTTTAGATACAGGAATTTTTCAAATCATCATGGATCAGGGAGACCAAGGGGGGCCGGGGGAAAATTTCAATGGAAAAAAAAAGGGTTTTGGTGATGGGAAAAATTTTTTTTTATTGTTTTTTTAAATATTGATACATTTTATCTTTAAAAAATTGTCAAGCAGACCCCTTTTTAAGGTTTTTCACATTGGTATCATTGAGCAAGTCAGGGTTTTTTCTAAAAAAAGGGTAAAAGGGCCTGATCCCCCTAACAAAAAAAAACCCTGTAAAACCTCATTTATTATCTATTTTTACGTCTTTAAAAAGTTTTTGGGGGCCCCTCTTAACTTATCATTTTTTTTTTGTTTAAAAAATTTTTTTTTTTTCAACAGATATTTCAGTGTGATAAAATTAAAAATATGGACACAGTAAGTTTCGGGTTGAAAAGGTTTTAAAAATTTAAAACCAAAAGTGAAAATTTCAATATGATGTATTTTTCCCGACTTTTAAGGATAATTTGCTTTTCCTTCTCATCTGGTGAAATCAAATTTTTTATTGCTGGAGTAAGAGGCCCCTTTTTTGTTAGCTTCTCTCCTCCCCACTGTGCTTCCCCAATAACCAGGTCACTGCCAGAAATACAACTTTTCCCGCCGACATTTCACGGGACGACCAAAAGGAGGGAAAAACCTGTGTTGTTTCTGCAACCTGTGGGGCTTGGGGGTTTTAGGAAACATGATAAGGGCCTACTTTTTTCAATGTCACCCCGATTTTTTTTAAACCCCTTTTAATGGACATGAAAACCTACAATTACACGTTCAAATTTTTGGCAAGTTGTATTTTTTAAAGGTTATTTTTTTTAAACAACAAATAGTTCTCAATCAACCCAAAAACTCATAAATATCAAAGCTTAATAAAAATTGGAAGTTGGAGTGTTTTTTTTTTTAGATTTGGCTCTTAGGAGGATATCTTTTTTTGGGGCAGGTAATATTACGTGCAGAAATTATTAGGCAACTTAATCAAAAACCAAATATATTCTCATCTCACTTGTTTATTTTCACCGGGTAAACTAATATAACTGCACAAAATTTAGAAATAAACATTTCTGACATGCAAAAACAAAATACAAAAAAAATTAGTGACCAACATAGCCACCTTCTTTATGATGACACTCAACAGGCTTACATCTATAGATTCTGTCAGTTGCTTAATCTGTTTACGATCAACATTGCGTGCAGCAGCCACCACAGCCCCCAACACTGTACCGAGAGGTGTACATTTTCCCTCCCGTAGATCTCCCATTTTTAGGAGGGACCACAGGTTCTCTATGGGGTTCAATCAGGTGATCAAGGGGGCATGTCATTATTTTTCTTCTTTTAGACCTTTACTGGGCAGCCACGCAGTGGAGAGTTGGATGCAGTGATGGAGCATTGTCCTGCATGAAAATCATGTTTTTCTTGAACGATACTGACTTCTTCCTGTACTACTGCTTGAAGAAGTTGTCTTCCCAGAAACTGGCAGTAGGTCTGGGAGTTGAGCTTCACTCCTCCTCAACCCCAAAAGATCCCACAAGTTCATCTTTAAAGATACAGACCAAAAACAGTACTTCACCTCCACCTTGCTGGCGTCTGAGTGGGGAGTTACTCTCTGCCCTTTACTGATCCACCCCTTTGGCCCATACATCGGCCCACGAAGTCACTCTCATTTCATCATCCATAAAACCTTTGAAAAATCAGTTTTAAGATTTTTTCTTTTGGCCCAACTTAATGTTTTATCTTATGTTTCTTGTTTAAAAAGTGGTCGGTTTCAGCCTTCCTTACCTTGGCCATGTCCCTGAGTATGGCACACCTTGTGCTTTTTGATTTTCCAGTAACGTTGCAGCTCTGAAATATGGCAAAACTGGTGGCAAATGGCATCTTGGCAGCTTCATGCTTGATTTTCCTCAATTCATGGGCAGTTGTTTTGTGCCTTTTCTGCCCAACACGCTTCTTGTCACCCTGTTGGCTATTTGCCATGAAACGCTTGATTGTTCGGTGATTATGCTTCAAATGTTTGGCAATTTCAAGACTGATGCATCCCTCTGCAAGACATCTCACAATTTTGGACTTTTCAGAGCCCGTCAAATCTCTCTTCTGACCCATTTTGCCTAAGGAAAGGCATTTTCCTAATAATTAAGCACACCTTATATAGAGTGTTGATGTCATTACACCACACCCCTCCTCATTACAGAGATGCACATCACCTGATTACTTAATTGGTAGTTGGCTCTCAAGCCTATACAGCTTGGAGTAGGACAACATGTATAAAAAGTATCATGTGATCAAAATACTCATTTGCCTAATAATTCTGCACACAGTGTATATAACTTATACAATGAATATTCAACTTGGAACACCATCAAAGATTAAAGTGAACCAACCAGCAGGATTTAACCACCTTAAATCAGTGCAGCAGTGACTGACATGCAGCATGACATCACTATTATGTTGTTGTTGTTTTTTTTAAATTCCCCCCTGTAGGCGTGTCTTTCTTCTTTAACCTGAACCTCCCTCTTTTCACAATCCAGACTTATCCAGGGGGGATATTTGGCTTACAGCAGAAAGACAAGCCCACAGGGGAGGAATAAGAAAATAAAAATCAAATGATGATGTCATGCTGCACACGTCAATCACCTGCTGCTCTGATTTACAGGTGGTTAAATCCTGCTGTTGGTTTTTCTTTAAAGCATATCTGGTATGTCACACCTGTATGATGGGGCGATTTCCTTTTATGAACATTTTTCCAGCTCTATGGGTGCTGGAACATCCTTTTACTTACTATCCAGCATGCATTGTCATTGTCAAGTGAATTCCCTGTCCTGACCTGAACACCTCTTTGTTGTACCTGTATTCAGTTTGACAGATAAAGGCTCGCTTCCACTCATTTAATCCTTCTAAGTTTTTTTTGCGGCTGGAGAAAAGAAAAGACAGAACAGAGCCAACAGTGATCAGCACCTTGTACTATATTTCAGGCTTAAAATATTATTTTGTTGGAAATTCTCTTAGCCGTTGCTTTTTCCAACAGATAAGCTTAAACAAGGGTCATTTAATTTAAAATAATATTATTCCATTTAGACTGGAGGGTGCAGAATTACATTGACTGATTCTGTAAGCTTCAGAGATGACATATTCTTGCATTTCTCGATGCCACAGTGTCCCCCAATGATCCATCAGTCATGGTATACACAGGTGAGAAGGAGCTCCATAGATCCCCGTTATGGTGCCATGTTTTCTCACTCAGGATGGAGAGACTGACTCCTCTAGGATTTACCAGTACAAAAACAAATCTGGTGTCTGTAGGGCTCCATTTTAACCAACTATATTTATATACAAAATCCAGATCTGTCCATCAGCTTTTAATTGAAAATAATTGATGTAGGCTCCATAGATATGCATTTTTCTGTAATGTCTAAGCAATCCAAATCTACTGTACATGTGACGTTTCGGTTTGATCAGACATAGGTGGCCGTCACACGCTACGATCTCGCTAGTGATATTGTTAAGCGATCACGTGCACGCGCGATCGCTTACAATATCGCTCACATAACGCTGGTGAGATGTCACACAGACAGACTCACCAGCGATGTGGACCAGCGAGATCGCTGGTAACTATGGTACACATCGGGTTACTAGGCGCCGCGCATCGCTTAGTAACTTGACGTGTACCATAGTTACCATCTCCCAGCATAGGCTCTGCCGCTGGGAGATCGTTCATCGTGGTGTTTATACACCACGATGAAGCTGTTTGTAAAATCTTTCATCGCAAGATGTGAGGTCCGGAGCTCAGATCTCGATCTTGCGATTTGAACACTTCTCGCTCGTCGTATCTTCCCGTCACACGCAGAGACATCGTTCACGCGATGTTTAATCAGGCGCGTTCAAGCGATATCTTTCAAGATATCGTAGCGTGTGACGGCTGCCATAGGGATATCAGCATAGCCAATAGTCCTGAGATCAGAAGAACAGCACAATGTGACGTGCCATTGCCAGATACGTCCATATGCCTCTTCTAATGGATACACAGCTTTCTAGGGTGTAGTGATCGGAGGAGGCTGGTGACAGGTCCGGTCCACACTTCTCCAACCATAGTCATTCTGAGAACAGGAGAGATGTGCAGTCTATGAGGACGGCTGTACTAATGAAGGGAGGAGGAGAACCTGGAATACTTACATATTAGTAAGTGGCCACAAAATACTGTACCCAATAAGTTTGGTATTTTATTTAATACAGTTAGGGCCAGAAATATTTGGACAGTGACACAATTTTCACGAGTTGGGCTCTGCATGCCACCACATTGGATTTGAAATGAAACCTGTACAACACAATTCAAGTCCAGATTGTAATGTTTAATTTGAAGGGTTGAACAAAAATATCTGATAGAAAATGTAGGAATTGCACACATTTCTTTACAAACACTCCACATTTTAGGAGGTCAAAAGTAATTGGACAAATAAACATAACCCAAACAAAAATATTTTTATTTTCAATATTTTGTTGCGAATCCTTTGGAGGCAATCACTGCCTTAAGTCTGGAACCCATGGACATCACCAAACGCTGGTTTCCTCCTTCTTAATGCTTTGCCAGGCCTTTACAGCCGAGCCTTCAGGTCTTGCTTGTTTGTTGGGTCTTTCCGTCTTAAGTCTGGATTTGAGCAAGTGAAATGCATGCTCAATTGAGTTTAGATCTGGTGATTGACTTGGCCATTGCAGAATGTTCCACTTTTTTGCACTCATGAACTCCTGGGTAGCTTTGGCTGTATGCTTGGGGTCATTGTCCATCTGTACTATGAAGCGCCGTCCAATCAACTTTGCAGCATTTGGCTGAATCTGGGCTGAAAGTATATCCCGGTACACTTCAGAATTCATCCGGCTACTCTTGTCTGCTGTTATGTCATCAATAAACACAAGTGACCCAGTGCCATTGAAAGCCATGCATGCCCATGCCATCACGTTGCCTCCACCATGTTTTACAGAGGATGTGGTGTGCCTTGGATCATGTGCCATTCCCTTTCTTCTCCAAACTTTTTTCTTCCCATCATTCTGGTACAGGTTGATCTTTGTCTCATCTGTCCATAGAATACTTTTCCAGAACTGAGCTGGCTTCTTGAGGTGTTTTTTTCAGCAAATTTAACTCTGGCCTGTCTATTTTTTGGAATTGATGAATGGTTTGCATCTAGATGTGAACCCTTTGTATTTACTGTCAGGAGTCCTTCTCTTTACTGTTGACTTAGAGACAGATACACCTACTTCACTGAGAGTGTTCTGGACTTCAGTTGATGTTGAATGGGTTTCTTCTTCACCAAATAAAGTATGCGGCGATCATCCACCACTGTTGTCATCCGTGGACGCCCAGGCCTTTTAGAGTTCCCAAGCTCACCAGTCAATTCCTTTTTTCTCAAAATGTACCCAACTGTTGATTTTGCTACTCCAAGCATGTCTGCTATCTCTCTGATGGATTTTTTTCTTTTTTTTTCAGCCTCAGGATGTTTCTGCTTCACCTCAATTGAGAGTTCCTTTGACCGCATGTTGTCTGGTCACAGCAACAGCTTCCAAATGCAAAATCACACACCTGGAATCCACCCCTGACCTTTTAACTACTTCATTGATTACAGGTTAACGAGGGAGACGCCTTCAGAGTTAATTGCAGCCCTTAGAGTCCATTGTCCAATTACTTTTTGGTCCCTTGAAAAAGAGGAGGCTATGCATTACAGAGCTGTGATTCCTAAACCCTTTCTCTCCGATTTGGATGTGGAAACTCTCATATTGCAGCTGGTAGTGTGCACTTTCAGCCCAATATTATATATTAATTGTATTTCTGAACATGTTTTTTGTAAACAGCTAAAATAACAAAACTTGTGTCACTGTCCAAATATTTCTGGCTCTAACTGTATGCATTGATTATCTCTGTAATGCCCTGCAAAATAAGATGGCACTATATAAACAATAATCACTGTCACTGATGATCAGTGTGCCCATTGGGACTCAAAATCTATATTCCCTATCAGTATGTCTTTGCTGTGTGGGAGGGAACAGGAGTACCCCGGAGGAAACAAAAATATAAACTAAGTAGACAACTCTTTTAAGGATTTACTTTTAATACATTTCCCCAATGCTATGTGTAAGGGATCTCAATGACAAACTTAAAGGGGTTGTCCAAGACTTGGGTAGTGATGACCTATCCTCATACCACCTGACACCCTGAGTAACCAGTGAATGGAGCTGCTCCATTACACCGCTGTAGTGTCCTGGCTCTGTACACTGTACCTTCCAGTGGCTGATTGTGAGGGTGTCGGACCCCCGCCAATCTGATATTGATAAGTAAATCACATATTTTGCACAGTGTCATCTTAATTTGTGCAAATATTAAAAATATTTTCCCTTTGATCATTCTGCACGCCATTGATGTGCCTAATATTACAAACATCTGGTGCTCATCCTGCCAAGGTCCAGCGCTGCCTCCCCACTGCTGCTCCTGTGATTGCTTACATTGTTATAACAGCGTTGCAGCCAAACACTGAGCTCAGCAGCTCATGCCATATACCTCTGAGCCCTGTAATTGGCTGCAGCTCTTTACACGTGATGTCATTACTGCCGCCTGTAAATAGGAGCAGCAGTGGAGAGCAAACGGTGGACCTGGGAACTGCCGGCTTTTTTATTTTCCTTGTTTTTGTTCTTTTTAAAGAAGCAGTCCCATTAAGGGTCTTTTCACATCAGCGTTTTTCGCTGACCGCGGCAGTTGCGGTGAAAAAACCGCAACTGCCGCGATTACCGCATAACGGCCGCGATCGCAGCGGCAAGCCCCATACAATGTCTATAGGGCTTGCGGTAAGTGTGCGGCAGGTGCAGCAAGTGCGTTTCGGTGCTTGGGGCAGGTGCGGCGCGAAAAAAACGCTTTATGCCACGTTTTTTCGCAGCCGCACCTGCCGCAAGTGCCGAAACCGCACTTGCCGCAAGCCCCATAGACATTGTATGGGGCTTGCCGCAAGTGAACCGCAAGTGCGGCCGTTATGCGGTAATCGCGGCAGTTGCGTTTTTTTCACCGTAACTGCCGCGATCAGCGAAAAACGCTGATGTGAAAAGACCCTAACATAAGTATTGTTCATATGTGTGTATGTTGATGTAATGTAGTGTGAGTGTATGATTATACTCAGTTACCACTCCTCTCTACCGTGTCCAGTGCCAGTTCTATGATTGATGTCACCACTCTGCAGACTCAACGGTGGTGCTGCGCTCTGCATGATCTGGGGGTGACTTTTACAATGTAAGGCTACTTTCACATCCGCATTTTTTAAAATCCATTTTTCTCTCAAAACTGGATTTTTACCGTTACCATTTTTGGAAAAATACCAGATGCAACCACATGGTAATTGATCAGGTCTGATCTGGAAGAAAATCTGACTGGCCATATGCGTCTGCATCTGGTATTGCATCCAGGATTGTGTGTTTTTTTTCCGGATCCGTTATTTTAGTGCCTGCCCAAATGCTTTATATAGACAGTGTTCTAGTGGCTCCAGCATTCTGAGCATGCTCAGTAGGTGTGCCGGATCCATCTCTACCGAATGTGGCGAGATGCGGCAAAATTAGATCCGACACCCATTGACTTGCATTGCAATGTATGCCGTATTATGACGGATCTGTCACAATACAATTTGCTAGCGTTTTACAAAATGCCTGAAGTAATGGAATTTTGACAGATACAGCAGAAAAAGATGCAACCAGAAGACAACGCACATTACCGAAGTCGATTGGAAATGCATTGGTCACTAATGCAATGTTGCAGGATCCCTTTTTTTTTTTTAAAAAAAAAAGAGGAATTCTGCCTGATTTAAAAAACGCAAGTGTGAATGTATCCCAAGTCTATACAGCGTCAGCACGAGGCTCCATAAGCTTTCATTGCAAAAGAGACTTCCGGCTCACACACAGAGTATAGAATAAGCCGGCAGGTGTTAATTGCGGTGATGTCACTGAGAAGAGCAGAAAACCAGCCCTGGACACTGGCGGGAGGTGAGTATATTAACCCACTCACTATATTACATGCATATACAGATGCACATAAATACAATAATGGCCTGCAGAAAGAGGAAAACCCCTTTATGTGTTGCTTTGTTATGGGCAGGGAAGTAATAAAACTCCAGCTGCAGTGGAAGCAATTCCTTGTTACTGTATCCATGGGGACATATCTGCATACACCATATTGTCAGTGGCGGTGGTGGGCACTGCGGTGTGGATGTGCCTGGCACGGCTGCTCCCCTGGGTACGGTGACTCATGGTGCCCGATGAGCTCTGCTGGTGAGGAGAGACGTCAGGTGTCCCTGCTGCACCGCACGTCCCATCCTCTCTGCCCATCTCACCAGCACGTAGTATGGATGCTACAGGCAGAGATCTGCAGTGAGGGCTGCTGCTCATCCAACAGATGCTAGTCATTTATTAATGTGATTTGCTGGTAACGCGATAGGATGTGCCATAAATAGAGCTGGCACGTAATCGTGCCATTGTTTGTGAAAGGAAGGTGTACGTGGATGAAAATTGTATTGAGACAGCAGATAAATGGTATTGTGACAGCACCATGCAGCACCCACGCGTTTTAACCCCTGTGCTCGTGTGTGAAGGTATGGCGAGCTTTTTCATCAATGGCAGGGGGTGTGCTCTGTAGTCAGGACATGCTGATGTCACATGCATGAATGAATGGCTGGGAGCCTATGGTGAGCATTGATCTCCCCTCCCCCTGCAGCAGATACATTGATCTAAGAAAAAATGAGGTCAGTCTGACGGAATCGTCATCCCCTGGTGTCATTAATAATCCATATGCATGAGGATTTGCGGAGCTGCAGAGCCCACGTGTCCCATTTGCGTAGGTTCAGCCTGGTGGTTTCCCTCGTTAAAGAGCTTGCAATCCTTGTTACAGGGAAGCCAGCTGCT
>JARQOC010000006.1:89704212-89755526 GCA_033576535.1 Allobates femoralis
GTACCCTCCAGTCTAAATGGAATAATATTATATATTAAATGGCCCCTGTTTAAGCTTATCTGTTGGAAAAAGCAACGGCTAAGAGAATTTCCAACAAAATAATATTTTAAGCCTGAAATATAGTACAAGAGGTGCTGATCACTAGTTGGCTCTGTTCTGTCTTTTCTTTTCTCCAGCCGCAAAAACACTTAGAACTGAATACAGGTACAACAAAGAGGTGTTCAGTTCAGGACAGGGAATTCACTTGACAATGACAATGCATGCTGGATAGTAAGTAAAAGGATGTTCCAGCACCTATAGAGCTGGAAAAATGTTCATAAAGAGGAACCGCCCATCATACAGGGTGACATACCAGATATGCTTTAAAGAAAACCAACCAGCAGGATTTAACCACCTGTAAATCAGAGCAGCAGGTGATTGACGTTTGCAGCATGACATCATTATTTGATTTTTATTTTCTTATTCCTCCCCTGTGGGCTTGTCTTTCTGCTGTAAGCCAAATATCCCCCCTGGATAAGTCTGGATGTGAAAAGAGGGAGGTTCAGTTTAAAGAAGAAAGACACGCCCACAGGGAGGAATTAAAAAAAACAATAACAACAAATAGTGATATCATGCTGCATGTCAGTCACCTGCTGCACTGATTTACAGGTGGTTAAATCCTGCTGGTTGGGTCACTTTAATCTTTGATGGTGTTCCAAGTTGAATATTCATTGTAAGTTCTATACACTGTGTGCAGAATTATTAGGCAAATGAGTATTATGATCACATAATACCTTTTATATATGTTGTCCTACTCCAAGCTGTATAGGCTTGAGAGCCAACTACCAATTAAGTAATCAGGTGATGTGCATCTCTGTAATGAGGAGGGGTGTGGTCTAATGATATAAACACCCTATATAAGGTGTGCTTAATTATTAGGAAAATGCCTTTCCTTAGGCAAAATGGGTCAGAAGAGAGATTTGACGGGCTCTGAAAAGTCCAAAATTGTGAGATGTCTTGAAGAGGGATGCATCAGTCTTGAAATTGCCAAACTTTTAAAGCGTGATCACCGAACAATTAAGCGTTTCATGGCAAATAGCCAACAGGGTGACAAGAAGCTTGTTGGGCAGAAAAGGCGCAAAACAACTGCCCATGAATTGAGGAAAATCAAGCATGAAGCTGCCAAGATGCCATTTGCCACCAGTTTTGCCATATTTCAGAGCTGCAACGTTACTGGAGTATCAAAAAGCACAAGGTGTGCTATACTCAGAGACATGGCCAAGGTAAGAGAGGCTGAAAAACGACCACCTTTAAACAAGAAACATAAGATAAAACATCAAGTTGGGCCAAGAAATATCTTAAAACTGATTTTTCAAAGGTTTTATGGACTGATGAAATGAGAGTGACTCTTGATGGGCCAGATGGATGGGCCAGAGGCTGGATCATTAATGGGCAGAGAGCTCAACTCCCACTCAGACGCCAGCAAGGTGGAGGTGAAGTACTGGTATGGGCTGGTATCATCAAAGATGAACTTGTGGGACCTTTTCGGGTTGAGGATGGAGTGAAGCTCAACTCCCAGACCTACTGCCAGTTTCTGGAAGACAACTTCTTCAAGCAGTAGTACAGGAAGAAGTCAGTATCGTTCAAGAAAAACATGATTTTCATGCAGGACAATGCTCCATCACATGCATCCAACTACTCCACAGCATGGCTGGCCAGTAAAGGTCTAAAAGAAGAAAAAATAATGATATGGCCCCCTTGTTCACCTGATCTGAACCCCATAGAGAACCTGTGGTCCCTCCTAAAATGTGAGATCTACAGGGAGGGAAAACAGTACACCTCTCGGAACAGTGTCTGGGAGGCTGTGGTGGCTGCTGCACGCAATGTTGATCGTAAACAGATTAAGCAACTGACAGAGTCTATGGATGGAAGGCTGTTGAGTGTCATCATAAAGAAAGGTGGCTATATTGGTCACTAATTTTTTTTGTATTTTGTTTTTGCATGTCAGAAATGTTTATTTCTAAATTTTGTGCAGTTACATTAGTTTACCTGGTGAAAATAAACAAGTGAGATGGGAATATATTTGGTTTTTATTACCGTATATACTCGTGTATAAGCCGAGTTTTTCAGCCCAAAATTTGGGCTGAAAAGTCCCCCCCTCGGCTTATACACGGGTCTATACGGTAGACCCGTGTGGTGGGGGCTGTGTGGTGGGGGCTGTGGAGGCTGGAGGAGGCGGGGGGGCTGCTGTATGAGCGGCCCCGTCAAGTGGGGCCGCTCATTAAATATGCACTGCATCCCCCTGTCAATCAGCGCAGGGGGAAGCAGTGCATATGGCCCCCCCAAAAGCTGGCACTGTCCCCCCTGGTAAGGCCTCCCCCCCGCTACTTATACATTACCCTCCCGGTGTTCTGATCGGCGCCGCTCCTCGGTGCTGCGTCGCCGTCTTCATCCTCCCGTCCGCGCTCGCTGCATCCATCCGGGTTCTCCGCCGGTCGCAGCGATATGACGTCATCGCGCGACCGCCGGAGATCCTGGATGCAGCCAGCGCGGGAGGATGAAGACGGCGACGCAGCACCGAGGAGCGGCGCCGATCAGAACACCGGGAGGGTAATGTATAAGTAGCGGGGGGGAGGCCTTACCAGGGGGGACAGTGCCAGCTTTTGGGGGCTGTTGGTACCCCCAGGGGGCTGCTGGGTACCCCCTGGGGGCTGCTGGGTACCCCCAGGGGGCTGTTGGTACCCCCTGGGGGCTGTTGGTACCCCCAGGGGGCTGCTGGGTACCCCCTGGGGGCTGTTGGTCCCCCCTGGGGGCTGTTGGTACCCCCAGGGGGCTGCTGGGTACCCCCTGGGGGCTGTTGGTCCCCCCTGGGGGCTGTTGGTCCCCCCTGGGGGCTGTTGGTACCCCCAGGGGGCTGCTGGGTACCCCCTGGAGGCTGTTGGTCCCCCCTGGGGGCTGTTGGTACCCCCAGGGGGCTGTTGGTACCCCCAGGGGGCTGCTGGGTACCCCCTGGGGGCTGTTGGTACCCCCAGGGGGCTGCTGGGTACCCCCTGGGGGCTGCTATATGTACCCCTGGGGGCCTGCTGTATACCACTGGGGCTGCTGTATACTACCACTGGGGCTGCTGGGGCTCCTGTATACTACCACTGGGGCTGCTGGGGCTCCTGTATACTACCACTGGGGCTGCTGTATACTACCACTGGGGCTGCTGGGGCTCCTGTATACTACCACTGGGGCTGCTGGGGCTCCTGTATACTACCACTGGGGCTGCTGGGGCTCCTGTATACTACCACTGGGGCTCCTGTATACTACCACTGGGGCTGCTGTATACTACCACTGGGGCTGCTGGGGCTCCTGTATACTACCACTGGGGCTGCTGGGGAATCTGTATACTACCACTGGGGCTGCTGGGGCTCCTGTATACTACCACTGGGGCTGCTGGGGAATCTGTATACTACCACTGGGGCTGCTGGGGAATCTGTATACTACCACTGGGGCTGCTGTATACTACCACTGGGGGGCCTGTATACCACACTGCTGGGGCTGTATAACTGTGCTGGGGTCCACCCTCGGCTTATACACGAGTCAATAGGTTTTTCCAGATTTTTGGGGCAAAAGTAGGGGGTCGGCTTATACACGGGTCGGCTTATACACGAGTATATACGGTAAGTTGCCTAATAATTCTGCACAGTAATAGTTACCTGCACAAACAGATATCCTCCTAAGATAGCCAAATCTAAAAAAACCACTCCAACTTCCAAAAATATTAAGATTTGATATTTATGAGTCTTTTGGGTTGATTGAGAACATAGTTGTTGATCAATAATAATAATAATCCTCTAAAATACAACTTGCCTAATAATTCTGCACACAGTGTATATTGTAGGCTGTTCATGTCCATAATAAAAGTGTAAAATAAATCTGGTGACATTGACCAACTGTAGGACCTTCATCATGTGTCACTATAACCCCAAGCCCCACAGGTTGCAGTAAACAACACAGAGTATTATTCCTGCCTTCTGGTCAGTGCCGCTGAAATGTCGGCATGAGAAGTTGCTATTTCTGGCAGTGACGCATCGGTCTATTGTGTGAAGCACAGTGAGGACGCAGGAGAGAAGCTGAACAGAAAATAACCTCTTACTCCAGCAATAACAAATTTGCATTTCTACCAGATGAGATAGGAAAAGCAAATTATCCTTAAAAGTCAGGAGAAATACAGTCATATGAAATATTTCACATTTTCGGTTAGTACAATAAACCTCTTTCAATCCTGAAACATTACTGTGTCCATCAGTTATTACATATATCACACTGAAATATCTGTTGCAAAAAAACAATTTTAAACAAAAAAAAAATGAGTAAGATTAAGAGGGGTGCCAAAACTTTTTCATATGACTGTAAATAATAGATAATAAATTAGGTTTTACACGGGTTTTTATTGCTTACGTGGATACAGGATCCTACCCGTTTTTAGAATAAATCCCGTTGACTATAGCATCAATGATACCAATGTGAACAGAACCTTAAAAAGGTGGTCTGCATTGACAATTTTTTAAAGACTAAAATGTATCAATATATTAACAAAACAATAAAAGCAATTTTCACATCACCAAACCCCTTTCGTTACCATTGTAATTCTGCCCTGGCCCCCTCTGGTCTCCCTGCATCCATGATGACTTCCTGACACAATATCACTGTATCTAATAACTGGCTAATGGGGGACACCATATAGGTGAGTGATTAAAGTGGTTTTCCCACTACTAATGTGATCTTTTGTCCTAGCTATGCCTAACTACCACTTTCCTAATGTACTTCTGCTATCTCCCCCTCACTTGTAAGCTTATGTCATAAATACCTTTATTGTTGTTGTAGCTTTGATCTTCCGATCTGCAGTCCGGATTCAGACTAACTGAGCAGGGCACTTCACTGGTGGGGGCTGAGAGTGATGTTATCTGGGTATGCGTGCACAGACTGCTGTCACTCACAGAGAGGCATCCTCACCCCCACCAGTGATGTACCCTGCTCTGTTGGTCTCAATCCAGTCTACAGACCAGAAGATCAACGCTAAAAACAACAAGAAAGGTATTTATGAGTATCTTATGGCCACTTTACACACCCGGCTACATTTCTAGCTTATCCACAGGTAACTTACTGGCTGCAGTGAAATCATGGAGACATGGTTCTATCTTGTTGCTGTGTACAAATGGAATAATGTCTCCATGATTTCACTGCAGCCAGTAAGTTACCTGTGGATAGGCTAGAAATGTAGCCGCGTGTACAGGTACCATTAGAGATAAGCTTACGGGGACAGGGTAAATGGCAAAAGTATATTGAGAAAGTGTTAGTTAGGAAGGTTTAGGACAAAAGAAAGGGGGCACATTAATAGTGGAAAACCTCTTTAAGCAAGCCTCTCCTATGTGTTGAATGGAACCAAGAAGAAGAGATCAGCAGGGGACAGAAAAATAATTGGATGAATGAGACGTCACCTTTAAAAAATGATTAAGTGGCCAACTCCTTTAATTAAATGTTTACATGTACCACGAGTTATGAAACAAAGACGTGTTAATGCTGTAACATGGTTGTATTCCTGATGAAGGAGCAGGGACACTATGAAATGCGTTGAATAAAGCACCATTATCCTTTGATCTCCAGTGGTCTTTTTCCACTGACGACTTGAGCGGATTGAAGAGCACCGTCCATTTGGTTTTACATTAACCAGCACAGAGATACCGTGGAGTGTGGATCCAGCGGCAGCTGTACTATACACATATACTGGCTTTGGGTCCCACAACCAAACCAGGTGAGCAGTTACTTTTGCAATTCCTGTTGTTTAAAAAAGAGGAAAAGACCCTATTGCGTTTTGTTGCCTCATTTTCAGCATCAAACAAAGACGGCATGCGTGACCCGAATTCTGCCCTCCTCTGCAGTGCTGCTTTTCTAACCATCTCTGTTGCAAGGAAGAGATGACGCCCCAACCTGCAGTCACCTGAGCCTGCATCAAATCCATGGCCTCAGGCATCAGCTGAGTGGTCATCATGATTCACAGAAAAGGACATACATCCAAAGAACATCACAGAAATAAAAACAGTCCTACCGTACTTACTAATACCTGGTCACATTACTAATGCACAACAGGATGCAGCAGACTCCATGATAAAAGGGCAGAGGCAGCACAGGAGCCAAATACTGATGAACAAACAGTCACAACTCCATCCTCCATGATGGGATGGTTTCATAGTATTATAAATGTTCACAGATAAGACTTGTGTAAGTTGACAGTCACACAGATACGTGTAGTGCACCAGCCTATTGATCATGCCCAGACTATTAAAACAGAAGTGCTGTCTATGTAACAGCATCCCATAGGGACAGACACCCCAATTCCTCAGCCATCACTAATGGGCACCACTGTATTCTACAAAGATGAAAAAACATTTCATTAGGTATTAATATTTGGGACAAAATGCGCAAGCTGGCAACTCACGTCAAAGATCCTCGATGTCTTGCGAGCCATTACACTAAATTAATTAGCAGGACAGGATTTGCAATATTAAGCAACACCCCTTGGATAGTAGTAGTGTGAGTGGTTGTTCATCAGCATTTTACACCTCTATCTTTCTTATCATGAGGTCTGCTGTATTCTGCAGCGCATTAGTAATGTGACCCGGTATTGGTAAGTATGGGCTGCTTTATTCTGCCGGTAGTAATCGTAAAGTCATCTCTGTCTGTCAGGTGGAGGACATGGTTGGACTGAAAGCACTACAACGAACTGCAGCTTCCTGGAGTAAAGATGTCTACTTTTTCTTTCTATCTGTTTGTAGCATCCCATCCCATGGCTGACTAAAGAAAAGACCCAGAAAAATGCCTTAAATATACGAGGACTTCAGCTTTCTTAAGTATGTAAAAAAGGAGCATGACTTTCAGTCTTTGGAGGTATATTGTATATAGTAAAGTGTAAAACATGAAGACCTATAGGAAAGCATACACATAAAAGGGTCCCCTTAACAATAAGTGCTTCACCTAAACACGTTTAAACCTTACCAAATATCGCCACAGATTAAACTGTGTTGATATTTATAGTGAATCAGCACATCCAATATTAATGGCAAAAAATTACTTTATTGTTTAAAATTAATTCATATTAAAATTAAAATTATTTACCGTACATAACATGTCTTTTTAGTCGGGAACACAGTCCCTATCATGCACAAAATAATAGGGTGGGCTACAGAGAATACAAATAGCAGCAAATACTATCAGGGGAACAGCAGAGAATATTTACAGCAGGGGTCCAAGGAACTATCATCTGTGAGGATTATTTTGGCACCAGGTATTGTGAACAACCTAGTATTTAATGGATGATTATTTAATGACCATTTAGGTCTATAGGAGTGCCCCTTTTGGATTCAAGAGTGGGACCAAGATCAATACAAGTGTGATAGTGCTGTAAATATTCTCTGCTGTTCCCCTGATAGTATTTGCTGCTATTTGTATTCTCTGTAGCCCACCCTATAGGAAAGCATGTAAGAAGAACCCAACATAAAGAGTAAAGAGAAATCTAGACTTATGTGTATGCAGACTATTTAATAATTTTCTATATACATTAATAAATCAAAAATGCTGCAAAACACTGTGAGTAAATGTAATGTGCATCCGATCCGATGCAGAGATACAAGGTGGACGCTCAGTTTATTGTGTGGATGTGCTGCAGGTCTACACATGGATGTGCCCCATTGATGTTTACTTGGTTAGGATCCACCGTCTCCTTGTTCTGCACTAGCCCCTCATACTGTATCCCCACCCGTCCCTCTTAGACTGTGGCCCTCGTGGACAGGTTTCCCTCCCCTCCTGTATCTGTACGGTTGATTGTCCATATATATTGTACTTGTCCTCATTGTCCCTTTCCATATGTAAAGCGCCATGGAATCTAATGGCGCTATATAAATACATTATAATAATTTGGTAGGCATTTCTGTTAGACAATTTATTGCTGTCACTTGAACTCATCATTACAATTTACACTTTGGGATACACATAATTAGAGGAGTGATTCTCTACTTACACCCACCTCATACTGCACCCACCACATATCTATACACATCTATACAAATGTTCATTGTTCTGGATATTTTTCTCCTGTACAGTAAGGATAAATCCAAATGTAGTAGATTTCAAGCAGAAAAAAGCTTTCAGACATCAGTTTTTCTATCTATGCTTATGATAGATAGAACTGCAGTCTCTTATAGTTTATATGGATGTTCACATGTCCTTGCATTTTTGTGGGTCCACACCAAAACATGGAGACAAGTCCAATTTTGATCCAAGTCATGGATCGAAGCTGCCAAAGCAAGTCTATAGGTCTGTGAAAAAATGTTAAGATTTTCATGTTTTTTCTTTGATAGAAGTTTGAGAAAACAAAAAAATTGATTAAACCAATGGTAAAAACTGAGAGACTTATCAAATGTTAATGAAAGGCTGATCCAAAACAGTAAGAGAGCTGGTCCAATTTTTTGCAATCAAGAAAAATCACTGACGTCTGAATGAGTCTTAAAGGGGTTCTCCGGTCTAAATGATTGTTCTGCGACTGCAGACTTATCAACCCTCCAATCACCCGTACTGTGTGCTGTGAGGATTCGCTGTTTCTAAGCCGAGAACGGACCGCAATTATGCGGTATGCATGTTCCCGTCAACAACAAGACTAGTGAGCGCAGCCTCGCTCTATACAAATGTATGGAGCAAGGCCACGCACCCTGGATGGCCGCTCTCACTAGTTGGACACACCTGCTCCATACACTTGTACAGAGCAAGGACGCGCCCACTAGTCGTGTTGCTCCCAGGAACATGCATCCCGTATAATTGCAGTCCGTTCCCGGTTTAGAAACAGGCAAATCCTCACAGTGCACATAACGGGTGATTGTAGGATTGATAAAGTCACACAGAGGGACTGCAGAATTAACAGTTTTAGACTGGACAACTGCTTTAACTCTCAGTCAGGGTTTCTGTCCCTTGACACATATATTCATTTTTCCACATGTGACTGGTCCCTACCAATGACATTTTTGAATTGATTACCCTTCCCTGAATCTGCCCCTTTACAATACTGCAACAACCAACTCTATTTTTCAGTATTAAAACTATTTATCTATATTGTGTTTATAACGGCTTCATAGCAATTTACATTTAGGATAGCACTCCAGCTAATTTTCACTTGTAATTGTAACTCACTAGCTCACGTCTGTGCTATCAGTTTGAACATTTCATTATGCGCAGCTGTGTCATGTGATCTTCGGTCTGACTAACTGGTCGCTAAGACAGGAAGTCAGTCTCTAACTTCCTGTTAAACCCTGGATGCATCAGCACTTAGCAATTCCCTTTTGCAGCTCTCAGACCCATCCCTTCCTCACCAAGTTTTGCTTTCCTTCTTCCTATATAGCTGAACATATCATTTCTCCTTTAGAGGAGTGGCATGATACAGACATTGAGTTCATATAATAATAAGCTGCAGTTAGACTAAAACGTCCCTGCCTCACAATGTCTATACTGCTGGAATTTTGTGTAGAATCTCTAGTGTCACCTATAAGAGGCTGTTTCAGCCTTTCCTCTGTGCCTTCTGCTTGCAGGAGAACAAGTAATAACTTCTCATCAGCAGGAGGCAGGGCAAAAAGGAAACAGATGCATCACAGGATTCACTGAGACTATGCAGTGTGGGGCTACATAACATACAGAGATAATATACTGATTCTCTGCAGTGTGAAGATACATCACATACAAAATACTGATACTTCAATGTAACGCTACATCACATATCACATACTGATACTCTGCAGTGTGAAGATACATCACATACAAAATACTGATACTTCAATGTAACGCTACATCACATATCACATACTGATACTCTGCAGTGTGAAGATACATCACATACAAAATACTGATACTGCAATGTAACGCTACATCACATATGATATACTGATACTCTGCAGTGTGAAGATACATCGCATACAAAATACTGATACTGCAATGTAACGCTACATCACATATGATATACTGATACTCTGCAGTGTGAAGATACATCGCATACAAAATACTGATACTGCAATGTAACGCTACATCACATATAATATACTGCTTCTCTGCAGTGTGAAGATACATCACATACAAAATACTGATACTGCAATGTAACGCTACATCACATATAATATACTGCTTCTCTGCAGTGTGAAGATACATCACATACAAAATACTGATACTGCAATGTAACGCTACATCACACATGATATACTGATAGTCTGCAGTGTGAAGATACATCGCATACAAAATACTGATACTGCAATGTAACGCTACATCACATATGATATACTGATACTCTGCAGTGTGAAGATACATCGCATACAAAATACTGATACTGCAATGTAACGCTACATCACATATGATATACTGATACTCTGCAGTGTGAAGATACATCGCATACAAAATACTGATACTGCAATGTAACGCTACATCACATATAATATACTGCTTCTCTGCAGTGTGAAGATACATCACATACAAAATACTGATACTGCAATGTAACGCTACATCACACATGATATACTGATAGTCTGCAGTGTGACATACATCACCTAAGATACATTGATACTCTTTTAGAGACAGCAGTTTTACATCACTGATCCATCACTGCTGCCATTACATAAGACAGGCCAGAGAAAGTGCACTATAATGAGACTCTGCAAAGCCAGAGGCATTATGGAAAATGTAGACTGTTGTAGAGGAACCAGATATCAGATGGGAAGAAGGAACTAAAATGCCAGACAGCCCAGAAATGGAACAACGAAAACAAACTGTACCGTATCCATATTATACATATTGTCAAGGCTAATTCCATTGTCTCAAAGATGTTTTGTAAATATGAACACACCAGACCCTCTGTATTATACATTAATATTAACCTATTCTGCACTATACAAGCAAAGTAAAGTCAGTTGTCTTGCGCTGTATGGGCTTATTATCACTTAGGGACTCTTACATTGGTAAATTGCTGTCAGACCACAGTGGTCAGAGGAGATCAGCATGAAACAAGCCCAGTGTTGATATGTATACAGTTACAGAAGGTTTCTATATGGTTGTTCTCTCTAGACATAATACGAGATAAAGCGTCTGTGATCAGCAGCGCAGGAGGCCACAGCAGGAGGAGCCCATGCAATGCCGTCTACCACAGCGCAGCACAAGACCTCACTGTGATGCATTATGCAGAAGCACTGACATATACAGAGCAACCGCAGCAGTAAATTGCCGTCTATATCACACCTTCTGTCTGCACTTAATATTTTGCCGTTTACACTGACAAAAACAGGAGCCTGGGGATCAGTGGAGTATCCTGCACACATTGCATTGATAGTGGATTGTGTATCGCCAGCAGGATTCTTTGCATCTTTTGGGTGTGAAAGTATAAGTCTTACTCACTTTTAAGGGCAGGGAATGTTCTAAAATAATTTAAAAAGTGCATACCGCCTCGCCCCAGCGCTAGCCACTCCGGTGATCTCAATTAGGCCTCCCCCCACTTACGTTTATAATGGTTGAGTGCAATCTGATAAAACATTCAATTGCACTTGCACCATTGTTAAACAAGGTGGCAGTATCCTAAGCAGCATGAGAAAAAAAAATGCAGCATGCTGAAATTAGCTGTGAGTCTCTGGTCACACACACCCTTAGAAGGAGAAGCAATGAGGTCCTGTTCTTCTGTCACCTGACTGCGGAGCTCGGTGACTGGATGCAACAGGTAGCGGACTCTAACCTCATTCAAGCACAGTCATCTGACCATGTGTCGGACCTCATCAGTCATGTGACTATAGAACAGGTTGTCATTAATTCCTGTCCAGGTGAAGATCACCAGCAGTGTGTACTTGGAGGAAATACAGGCAGTCTGTATACTGCATTTTTTGGCTTCTAATGGGATGTGCCCACAGGACATTTTCCAGCGAATTTGCTGCGGTTTCCGCCTGCAGTTTACCCTTGGTTTTATGCTAATGTATGGTAATTTGTTCCTGTGTTTGGGCTTCCCAGCAAAACCAATGTGTTTCACAGAAACACTGTGCCCATACATTGGTTTTGCAAGTGTCAAGAAGTGTCAAATACGTCTGGTTTTGCTGTGGATGGGAAAGAATGATCATGTTCTATTTTTCCTGCATTTTTGCTGCAGTCAATGACAAAAATGCTGGAAAAACACAGTATCAAAAAAGCAGCATCCCCAATCCTGAGCTATTCCTGGTATACATGCCTTACATTCTGGTATATATGATACTCATCCTGCTATACTGAATATGACCCTAATCCTGGTATGTATGTCCCCCCATCATGGGCCCATCTTTGTATATATGTCCCCCATTCTGGTATATATGATCCTTATCCTGGTATATATGTCCACAATCCTGGCTGGTATGTATGTATGTCCCCTATCATGGGCCTATCTTTGTATATATGTCCCCATTCTGGTATATATGATCCTTATCCTGGTATATATGTCCCCATCCTGGTATATATGTCCCACATCATGGGACCATCCTGGTATAAATGCCTCCCGTTTTGCTGCACACACAAAAAAAGAAACAACTCTACCCACTTATTCTCTTCTGATACTGGAAACTGACTTCAGTGTGTAAGTGACAATCAATGCATGACGTTATTGCCATGCAGCCCCAGTCACAGCCATGCTGAAAGCAGGTGCAGAGTCACCACTGCAGTAAGCCAGGGGCTGCAGCATAAGTTAATATTAATTTTACCATTAATAGGAAATTATTATTAACTGATTCCCCCCTCCCACAATCTCGCCCACCTTCGGTGCTGGTGTCAGTGATAGTAAACATCTTCATTGTCATGTACTATCACTGACTTTGGGATTATGAGTGTGGGGAGTGGTGAACAATTCCTTACATTATTAAGCTGTACTGTCCGAATCTTGATTACAAACCTGCTACCTGACTATTTATCTGAGGTCTTTGCAATAGAGAAAGCCACATGAAAACTTATTTCTTATAAGAAAATAATGGAGAATACTAAACTTAATTCCACAGCAAAAATCAATATTCAGGCCTGACCCTGAGGCTAACTCTCTTCTTAGGCGACATTCATGAATCCATATGAGTGTTTCCATCCAAAGAAACCGCCGCATTATTTTCTCAGGTGTCATCTTAGTTGCTTCCATTTTATTTCCTTGAGGTGGGTAGACTGTCTGAACTTATTTTATCCATTACGGTAACTCTTTACAGTGTATCAGTTAAAAACGAATAAAACACAGATAGACTGAAGTACAAAGTGCCCTGTGCTTCATACTTTTTAAGTGGGTCCCCATAGACTTTAATGACAAAGTGTAATAGACAAAACTAGTGAGAAAAGATGTGCTATGAGACTCACAGACTCCAAGACTCTAATTGAAACTCTTTGGGTCAGTGTGCTCTCCGAGAAAAAAATGGACAGCAGCACGACGAGTCGTTAACCGTTGATCAGAGATTTATGTTCCTGTCCATATATCTATCGTTGGTCGTCCGCTGGACACGCTGTGTGACAGCGGTGCGTGCGACAGCGGGAGACCAACGATGAATGAGCTCCCAGTGCCGCACAGGAAGCGCTGGGAGCTGGTATCCAAGGTAAACAGCGGGTAACTAGGTGAAGCAAGGTGCTTAGTTACCCGCTGTTTACCTTGGATACCAGCGTTCTCGCTGGTCCTGATTGCTGGTGAGTCTGCCTATGTGACACCTCACCAGCGATCAGCTAACGATGTCCCAGCGATCCCACGCATGACGGATTGTTGGTGGGATCGCTGGGACATTGAAGCATGTAACGGGCCCTTTAGACTCACAGTAAACCTATAACATCCCTGAAATTAGCTCACAGTACTCATAATTGAATGCTAACTTTATTATACAAACAGCTGGAAAAAAAATGAAATATTAATGTCTTTATCGCCTAACAGAAAATTCACCCCTGGGAAAAAAATATAATGACAAACAATGCTTCAAAGGGATGATATCTCTGTACATAAAGCAACTGATAGAGCATGCTACAATTTATAAAAGGAAAAACTGTATACCTCTTTATTAAATCGGAGGCATATGGTAGTGCGGTGAAGCCTTATATATTTCTATGGTAGCTCTATTATGACCACAGAAAACTGTCTGCCTATGAGTTTACTGGCTAAACTGTCGAACACTTTTTAATGCTGTGAGATAACCATTTTAATGATATGTCTTTATTTATATGGATAATTATGAATATACACTCACTGTCAGGACCTGTAAAGGTACCTTTACACATCGCAACATTGCATGCAATTTCACTTGCAACTTACTGGTTGCAGTGAAATCATGGACACATTGTTACATTTGTACAAGGCAACAAAATGGAACAATGTGTCCATGATTTCACTGCAACCAGTAAGTTGCAAGTGAAATTGCATGCAATGTTGCGACGTGTAAAGGTACCCTTCGTAATCAGAACTAAGTGTGTGATGAATTGCAATGAAGTTCTCCACCAGAGCAATACAGACTTCAATCACATTACTGATGATGATGGCATGGCTCCTGTCACACAATTATAATTTAAATGATGACAGTTCAGCCTCCATTAATTATTTATAATTCATTAGCCTATTTTGGAGAATAATATTAATATTTATTCACTTTTATAACCAATAATTCACCAGCGCTTTACATACATTAGTAATACTGTCCCCATTGGGGCTCACAATCTAAATTCCCGATCAGTATGTCTTTGGAGTGTGGGAGAAAACTGGAACACACAGAGGAAACCCATGAAAACATGGTGAGAACATACAAACTCCTTGCAGATGTCCAAGGTGGGATTTGAACCAAGGACCCCAGTGCTGCAAGGCAACAGTGCTAACCACTGAGCAGAAGATAATCACAGAGTTATTACAACAGACAGAATGCCAATATGATGGGCATGGCATTACCAAAGTCCTGAGAAAAAAAGGTCAATCAAGCTGGATGTTAAAGAAAAGTAAAAACAAAAATTAAAACAAAAAAGAGCCGAAACTGCATTAAAGTAAGCACCACATGTGTAATCGAAGAGCAAAGTATGAGACAATCAGGTGAGGTTGTGGGGATGGAAAAATACATTTTCACTCTTTATGAGAAGCAATTCTAGGTCTTTCTATGATAAATAATATATAATGAGTTACAAGGAATGGCTGAAGATCTATTAAGGGAATCTAAAGGGTAAATGTATCATCCAAGAGAAACAATCAATGGGTCTTGGGTGATACATGTTATAATATATAGTTACGGTAGATATGTTCTTACCTCACTTGTATGCTGCAGCTGCTCAGCAAAGTCCTGAATCCGCATTATGGGACTGCTTCTGAAAACAAACAATTACATAGATTATAAAAATTATATATAATGCCCTAGATATTAGAACAAAAGTGATTAAGTTTGGTTTTAATACAAGAAATGTCATCCATTGGCTGTCTACATATGAGAATCATATAATACCACTGAATCTAAAGAAGAAAGGCAACGACGTTCCTGTCTATTTTTCAAACCATCCATTACCATTCAGCCAGTGGCGAAAGTACCGCGGTCGCAGTGGTCGCGGCCGAGACCGGGCCCGCCCCCCGTGCCTCCAGCCACGACAGCGCCGGAAGAGGAGCGGAGGGAGGACTGGAGGTGACAGAAGACACTCCCTGCAGCCGCGCCCGCCCCTTCACTGCTTGTGGAGCCCCACGCCGCTAAAACATCCCGGCCGGCACTGCTAGCACCCCCTCCCCCCGCTTCTCACCCATCCAGCACCGATAGCACAAACCTTCCCCCAGTCCGCACTAAAGGGGCCCCGGGGTGCATCTTGTCGGTAGTTACGGCACTGCATTCAGCATTTCTTTTTGAGCTAGTTGGTGACAATTAAAATATATACATGAATACAAGATGTTTTAATCCCTTCCCGACCCTTGACGTAATACAACGTCAAGGGTCGGGTCCCGGTGTTTGATGTGAGCTCCGGCGCGGCGCTCACATCAAACACCCGACATCTCAGCTGATCTTATCAGCTGAGATGTTAGGTTTACAGCACCGATCGGATCCGGGATCCGATTGGTGCTGTTAACCCTTTGGATCCCGCTGTCATATACTGACAGCGGGGTCCAAAACCACCACGGCGGGGATCGCGCTGTTCCCTGCCTGCACGGGAGATCCCGCGATAATATTGCGAGATCTCCGGTGCTCATGTGATTTTCCGGGGTCCTGCCAAGACACCGGAAGCTATCACTGATCACTTCCTTTGAGTCATTGGCAAGCGCTGCTTTTGTGACAGTTCCCGATGTGCTGCAGCTCATCGGGACCTGTCACAAGAAATTGGATGCTGCAGCAGTGTGGCGCCCTATGGGGCAGTGTAAAATAAAGAATCAAGTGAAAAATAAAGTTTTTAAAAATATTAAAAAACACAAAAGTTCAAATCACCCTTTTCCCCCATTCAAAATAAAAGTATTAAAAAGAAAAAAAAAAATGCACATATTTGGTATCTAAAAATAAACAAAGGAGACAAAGAGGCACAGATTGTGCCTTATCACTTATGACAAGTAAAGGTGGCCTCACAAGTTGCTTGCTCACCTGGTCAGGTTGTGATCACCCACAACCGGATTGTACGCCTGAAGTACAGCTGCTGCTGGACCCACACCACCATGTACACCGTGGTGTTATGAACCGATGACTCAGGAGTAACATTCGGATTCCGTAGAAGTCGTTTGTAACTCTACTGACTGCAATCCCCGACTACACACCGCAACTAGAAGTAGCCGTGGGATGTAACTAACCAGACCTAGACACCTCTGCACAGCCGGAGAACTAACTGCTCCTAAAGATGGATGTAGGAAAAGCTATCTTGCCTCCGAGCAGAACCCCAAAAGAATAGCAGATATTAACTGGGAAACAAGAGAAGGACAACAAACACAGGCAGAGTATAAGGTTTAGCAAAAGAGGCCAAACTAGCTATATAGGAAAGACAGGATAGAATACTATTGTGGTCAGTATAAAACACTATCAAAAACCACCAACAGCAGATATTACAAACATTACCCGGAGTCTCTAAGACTTGGCGACAACTATATCTGCAGACTTCTATGAATCAAATGCCAGCAGAACTGGAAATAGCAGATCATAGTGAATGGTAAAATTCCTAGGAAGAAAACTTCCTATCTGAGAGCAGATAAACAAATATACAAACTAGATAGCAACCCACAGCTTAGAATAAAACGAAACATAAGCAGATCCTTAAGCACACAAAAGTGTGCCACAAAATATCAAAAAAACATTCACTTATCTAGCAAAGATCTTCACAGAGCAGAAAGAACCAGAGGGATGAGAACTCCTCCAGGAACAAAAGACAACTGGCAAGGATTGATCCACTTCCAACCCATTACATGCTCCAAGAACCAGATTGCCAATCACCCTCACCTGTGAAGCCCACACAGTCAGCTGCATCACCAGCAACAACCACCGGAGGGAGCTCCAATGAATTCACAACACCGTGGGTAACAATTCAGAAAACCAAATAGGAGTGGTGTCTCCAGTCCGCGCTGCTGCCCGAAATGATGCAAAAGAAGACAATGCTTGTATGTGCTGCTCCTTTATTCGACCTCTCACCAACGTGTTTCGGTGCAAGCCTTGCACCTTCCTCAGGGTAAAAGAAGACAATGCTTGTATATGCTGCTCCTTTATTCGACCTCTCACCAACGAGTTTCAGTGCAAGCCTTGCACCTTCCTCAGGGTAGGTAGCCCTGAGGAAGGTGCAAGGCTTGCACCGAAACGTGTTGGTGAGCAGTTGAATAAAGGAGCAGCAGATACAAGCATTGTCTTCTTTTACCCTGAGGAAGGTGCAAGGCTTGCACCGAAGCGTGTTGGAGAGCGGTTGAATAAAGGAGCAGCAGATACAAGCATTGCCTTCTTTTGCATCATTTCAGGCAGCAGCGTGGACCGGAAACACCACTCCTATTTGGTTTTCTGAAACATATTTGGTATTGTCACGTTCAGAAACGCCCAATCTATCAAGTTATAAAAATCAATTAATGATAGCCATAAATTTCGTAATGGAAAAAAACATCCAATTATGGGTTTTTTTGTCGCCGCAACATTGCTATTAAATGCAATAATGGGAGATCAAAACAGTGCATCTACCAAAAAATGGTATAATTAGAAACGTCAGCTCAAGACGCAAAACATAAGCCATCACTCAGCCCCAGATCCTGAAAAATGAGGACGCTACGGGGCGCAGAACAGGGAGCAAAAAGTGAGATTATTATTTTTTTTTTTTCAAACTTCTGAATTTCTTTTCATCACTTGGATACCAGTAAAAGTAGACATGTTTGGTATCTACGAACTCGTACCGACCTGAGGCATCACACCGTTATGTCATTTTTACCACATAGTGAACATGGCAACTAAGAAACCCAAAAAAAACTAATGTTTAAATGTACTTTTTTGCAATTACACTGCACTTGGAATTTGCTTCCCACTTTCCTGAACACTATATGGTAAAATAGACAACTGCATCTGAAAGTACAACTCATTCCACAAAAAACAAGCCATCATATGTCTATATTGATGGAAAAATAAAAAAGTTATGGCTCTTGGAAGCAAGGGAGCAAAAAACAAAAATGAAAAGTCGCCGGGTGGTGAAGGGGATAAGACCACTCTCTTTTATATGAATAGTGCCATAAAGCGAATTTCTCCTTGAACCTTCCCATTTAAATCATAAAGTGGTCCAGCTGTGCAGTGATATAGATGAATCTCTGATATGTGCTGCATTTTGCTCCACATCGTGAATTTCACATGGATTGTAACACAGATTCTGCTCCAAAATCTGCCCTATAATCCAAAATTAATTTTAAAAGGATCTCCACCATGGATTTGTATTTGTACACTGCACCATGGAAAAAGGGATGTTTCGCTTACCTGGATTCTGTAATGAAATCACATTGGGCAGATGGAAGTTATTTAGCTCCACTGAATGTTTGGGCAGTTTTGCCCATGAAGCATGAGAACCTGTACCCGTGCTGCCAGTTTGTACCCGCGCTGTTGGTCACCTGTGTACGGGGACATGGAGTTTCTGTATTGAGAAGAGCTCTTCAGCAGCAGCAGCAGCAGCCAGGTGACATAACACAGGAGTCAAGCACACATCTCCACAGATACCGCACTTATTTGCTTGAGCTCAGTCACATGCTGTTTTGTGTCAACACCTTTGTTGATGGTGATTGACTGTGTGCTTACAGTAATAAAGAGTGAAGAGCTGCTCATACAGAAGACTATGAAGATTGCTTACCAAATTACATAATGAGGGTATGTGCCCACAGGACGTTTTTAAAGCAGTCCTGAACGCAGCAAAACCTGAGGATCCTAGAGTCCTTGACAGATTACCGTAGCTATGATCTTGTCTGCGTTTTTTGCGCGTTTTATGTGCGTTTTTTGCGTGTTGTTACTGCGTTTTTTTAGCTGCGTTCTTTCCTTTGACTTTAGCAAAAACGCAGGAAAATAATTAAGGGTATGTCCTCACGGTCCGGAGGAGCTGCGTGTTGGACGCAGCTCCTCAGGACCTGAGGTAAGCCGCGGGTGGCCGCAGAGAGACCGCAGCTGCCCTGTACTCACCATGTGCGGCGGGTGCGGGGCGGCTTCTCCACGCAGTCTCTCTGTGGCAGCCGCTTCCGGCTCTGCAGCATGAAATGAACATGTTGCGGAGGAGCGGACTGCCGGCAACCCACACTGCAGCTCCAAACACGCTGCGGGCAGGTTATGCATAGTGAGGATGGGATATCTTGAAATCCCATCCACTATGCTGATACTGTACTACGCAGCGTTTTGGACGCAGCGCAAAGACGCTGCGTCCAAAACGCTGTGTATCCTGATAGTGTGCACGGACCCTTACAAGTCAATTCTCTCCCATCCCCACCAAAAACGCAGGTATTTGACAGTTCTTGACACTTGCAAAACCAATGTGTGGGCCCAGCGTTTCTGTGAAACACATTGGTTTTGCTGGGAATCAAAACCGCAAGAACAAATTAGCATAAATTACCATAAAACCAATGGTTTTCTGCTGCAGAAACCGCAGGAAAAACTCAGCAAAAACGTCCTGTGGGCACATACCCTAACTGGGACATGTATTGGCTGAAAAAAATGACATTTTCCCTCTAAAAATATAAATCCACCTGTACTTGTAAAGGGTTAGTGCCAACGTACAAAGTGAAGGCCTGTCTCTAGCAATATGTCATTAATTGATGACATCACAATAACCCATTAAAGAGAAGTTGCCAAGTCAAAAGTTAGCAGTTTTTCCTCTTATTTAATTCCCACAGCTGTTCAGTTTTTCCATTCCTGTTTAAATCCTCCATATGGCTCCACACATGCGGGTGTTATTATTTTGCACTTATTTTTATCATTTTTAAAAGGAGACGGTGCTGAAAGGATAAAACATTAAGGGTACCGTTACATGTTGCAATATTGCTAGGCAATTTCACTGCCAACTTAATAGACACATTGTTCTATTTTGCTGCTGTGTACAAATGTAACAATGTGTCCATGATTTCACTGCAACCAGAGATCTGTGACCAATATCTAAACAGATATCTGTGTGTGTGTAATGTGGCCTTCAAAGACTCGCCTGTGAGCCACAATCCCTTGGTAAAGATCATAACAATTAGGGCCGCTTTACACACACCAACTTACCTGTCCAACTTCTGACCAACTCACTCGTTGCAGTGAAATCATGGACACATTGCTCCATTTTGTGGCTGTGTACAAATGGAACAATGTGTCCATGATTTCACTGCAACCAGTAAGTTGTTCAGAAGTTGGACACAGAAGTTGGTGTGTGTAAGGCTATGTGCACACGGGGGCGGGTTAGGGGCGGCGGCGGCTGGGCGGACCCGACAGGAAGCTCCGGAGCCGCCCACCGGCTTCCTGTCGGGTCCGTGCTGCGGAAGACGGTCGGGTGTGCGGCGGTGCACAGCGGGTTAGTGGCGTCGGTTCTGCAGCGGCTGGAAGCAGCACATGATTCTGCTTGCAGCCGCTGCAGAACCGGCCGGTTTATAGGACATGCACATTCTTTGCTAACCCGCTGGGAACCCAGCGGGTTAGCAACGGATGAGCATGTGGAAACCGCCGGTGTGTGCACACCGGGTGTCGGTTTCCATAGGTTTCTATGTTGATCCAAAAGCCGCTTTTGGATTAACATAAATTTGCATAAACCTGATGGAAACCGACCGGCGGTTCCGCTCCTAAACCTTCACTAAACCTTCCTGTGTGCACATAGCCTAAAGTGGCCATTAGAATCAAATACAAAGGAACATTTCTAGATCCAGATAAAAAAAATGATTAATTAAAATGCAAATAAAATAAAGGCCCTGTCACACACGTCCATGTCGTCAGCGATCTGATTGCTGGCGACATTGACGGCTGATCGCTGGTGAGCTGTCACACAGGCAGACTCACCAGCGATCATTTTGCCTGCGACATCGTGGAAATGATTTAAATATCGTTTCCACAATGTCTGCAGGCTGGTATCCAGGGTAAACTGCGGGTAACTAGGCAGCGTGCGCGTACAAATCATACATTGTCGTCCGCACCAGAAACGCTGGTGCGGACGAGAGACTGTGATGTGTACTCAAGCATGCGCATGCGTACAAATCACACAAGCAAATGAATGGGAGCGCACGGTCATGTGCAGTCAAGCGCAGCACTGTGCGTCCCCATTATAAACATAGGGCAGTGATGGCGAACCTATGGCACGCGTGCCAGGGAGGGCACGCAGAGCCATCTCCGCTGGCACGCGGCCTCGCCTCACTGCTGCTCTGCACTACCGGCATTATGGCGCCGGCAGTGCAAAGCTGTGTCAGAGTGGAGGGAGAAGACTTCTCCCTCTGCGTCTCCAACACTCTCTCCTAGCTCCGCCCAGCCGACGTCACGTGACCGTGGTCATGTGTCGCGCTCGGAGTCCTGTGACTGCTGGACAGAAGACGCAATGAGAGGAGCAGCAATGGAGGAGGGAAAACTAGGTAAGTATGATTTTTTTTTTTTTAAGCTACAACGAGGGGGCATGTGGTGACATAAACAGGAGGGGGCATGTGGTGACATAAACAGGAGGGGGCATGTGGTGACATAAACAGGAGGGGGCATGTGGTGACATAAACAGGAGGGGGCATGTGGTGACATAAACAGGAGGGGGCATGTGGTGATGTTTCGACCAGAGCTGGGGTGCATGAGGTACTCGGTCACAGGGGCTTCTGTGTGGGATGTCACGGGTGGTCGGTATCCCCGGTGCCGTGCCCTGGCGAACAATTATACCAGGTGTTGTTGGTAAACGGTGGGGGTAAAAGGGGTTATTTACAGGGGAACGTGACGCCACCTGTAGAGTCCGGTAAGGTGGTACCGGCGCTGCCAGCCGGCCGCTGAGGTGATGGATGGGGCAGCAGTGTGTGGTACAGCTCCCCACAGGTGGAGCTTTACCTCAGGGCAGCTGTGATGGTGGTGAGACGGTGAGGGAGGACAGTGATGGTAAATGGTGGTACAGTTCTTACCCTTCTGCTGTAGATGTTGATGATGTTAAGTCCTTTGAGCTGCGGCAGGATGAATAACAGAAACCAATTCTTGTTTAACTTTACTTTACTCGGTACCGGCTGATGGTATAACAATACACGGTACAGTTTGGTTTAGGGTGCTGTTACCAACTCAGGATTTCTCTTAAGGAGTCTTTAGATGTTCTTTCTCTGTCTTTCAGGGTTTCTATTCTCTTTCTAGATCTTTCTCTCTTTCCCACCTTTGAAGAGCTCCCCGCCAGTCCTACGGTCTGTTTCTAGGAGATAAGGTCTGTCCACTACCCGGTCCGGACAGGGCAACCCAAGACTACAAAGTTCCCTTCCAGCACCGCCGTAAATGTCTGTCCCTTTTTATTTCTCCTAGTGTCCTGAACCGGTTTTCAGTCCTGAGGGGAGAGGTACCTTGGTGGTGCTGTCAGCAACCCGGTCCTGTTGGGCCTGCAGCTCGTCGGCTTCGCAGTCAGGGCTGAACTCCTGGCTGCCTCGGTTGTCCGTGTCACCTGTGTACCCTCAACATGACCAGCTGGCTCCTACCAGTTCTGGTCCGTTGCCATCTGTCCTGGGCCCCCTCATAAAGATGGGGTACCCTCCACTCAGCTGAGCTGCCAGGCGTGACCACACTGTCTGCCTTCCCAAGCCGTCTGAGGTAAATTCTTAACTGTCACTCTAACTCTATCCTAAGCTCCGCCCACCACCTGTGGAACCTACCATATTACCTGTTCCCCCTACACTAAGTGGTGCGGTCCTAAGTGAGTGCTAAAAATAGACTCCATAAGATTTAAATCGTAACCTGGCAACTTACAAGGAAAAACACATTTTATATTCAAGTGTAATACCATTCTGTGGCGCATACCCGCAGGGGCGCCACACACCCCCTTGGTGAAACACACCCGTCCGCGGGTGTTAAACCAAACCTGAAATACAAAAATGCATTTTACATATAACATTGAACATTTCTATTAACTGGTTAACCGAGTAACTTTCAAACATATAATAAAAATAAAACTTTTATGTTCACTTATATTCTTCCTTTGCAGGAGGCTCACTTCTTGTAACGTTACTTTAACTTTTGGGAATTTTTGACTATAGTCTAGTCCTTGTGGGTCCAACTGGGACCAGGTAACATGTCTCTGATTACTGTCATCAGGATTTAACACAAAACAAAATCTTCGCATACATTTATATTCATGTACTGCAAGAGTTAAAACAACAAAAAGAACAATTGCACTTTAACAATTATATGTCCCGTCTGGGTGGCCCTGCAGTAGGTGTTCCTTCACGTTCCTCCGACCAACATGGACTTCCTGGTAAAGACCCTCCTCTTTGGCAAACCCATACCCGGTACTAAGATTAAAAGTAGTGACCACCCCCCGTTTAGGTTAGTCTAGGGGCAGTGGGGCTGATTACGGGCCATGACGCGAGCTTGGCGGGTCTCAAGTTCATTTGCATACCAGGCCTCGCGTCGTCGATGTCGTTCAGCCTCATCGTCGGGTTCAAGGTGGGTAAACCAGGGACGGCCTACCGGTTGCCATGTATGTCCGCTGTTATCGGTGCAGGACGCTGCTCTCCTTCCTCTGCCCGTTGTTGTTGGTGTTGGTACCGCGACCCTCCATAGCTCGCGGGGCCCGGCCTCCTCTGCGCCGCCGGCTGTTCCTTCCTCTTGGTCCTCCTCCCCAGTCAGGTCGGGCTCTGCTGAGAACTGGATAAGGCTTCCCGGTTCGGCAATCTCCTCTCTTCCGGGCTCCATACTCGCTGGATCCTCCGTTACGGTGCTTGACCCCCCCCTTGGTTGATTGAGAGCAATGGGGCGGGGAGACTTTTTGACGCCTCTTGAATGGCCCATGTTTGTTGAGGGGCCGAGGCACGCCCCTGGGCCGGCACATAGTTCTTTATGCACTTTTAAGCCCGCCCACCACGAAGTTACTGTGGGCAAGTCCTTCGGGCTTTTCCGGAGCCCGCCACTACCTTCGTCACTCCTCGGCAGAGCGGAGGGGGCGGGGCTTATCTTCCCGCTCTTTCTCCTGCTGTAGTGACGCAGTTTGAATTTCTGAGGCGGTGTAATGGCGGCTCGGCTCAGTTTTTTATAATCCACACAGTTAGACAATAATAAAGTTCTTAAGGCACACTTCACCCGGTAGATACCAGGCTGGCTCATCCTGTTCGTGACGCCAATTTGTTTCGACCAGAGCTGGGGTGCATGAGGTACTCGGTCACCGGGGCTTCTGTGTGGGATGTCACGGGTGGTCGGTATCCCCGGTGCCGTGCCCTGGCGAACAATTATACCAGGTGTTGTTGGTAAACGGTGGGGGTAAAAGGGGTTATTTACATGGGAACGTGACGCCACCTGTAGAGTCCGGTAAGGTGGTACCGGCGCTGCCAGCCGGCCGCTGAGGTGATGGATGGGGCAGCAGTGTGTGGTACAGCTCCCCACAGGTGGAGCTTTACCTCAGGGCAGCTGTGATGGTGGTGAGACGGTGAGGGAGGACAGTGATGGTAAATGGTGGTACAGTTCTTACCCTTCTGCTGTAGATGTTGATGATGTTAAGTCCTTTGAGCTGTGGCAGGATGAATAACAGAAACCAATTCTTGTTTAACTTTACTTTACTCGGTACCGGCTGATGGTATAACATTACACGGTACAGTTTGGTTTAGGGTGCTGTTACCAACTCAGGATTTCTCTTGAGGGATGAGTCTTGCCTGAGTTTGAGCTCTCCAATTCTCTATTGTCTAAAACTAACAATCAGGCCCTTCTGCGGGAACCCGGTTTATCCTGTGGCGCCTGGTCCTCTGTTTGGTTAGTTTTTAATGTCTTTACTATCTTCTTTCAGGGCTAAACTTCACCTGAAACTGCTGGTCTTTTTACTGTGGCTCTGTAAGCCCACAGCATCGGACTCCAGTGTTCGGTTGTGCTCAAGGGGAATGTCTTTTAATCCCTCTTCTTATTCCCTACCTCTTCTCCTTGCCTCCGGCCCCTTCCCTGGGGTGTGAACAGCTGACAAAATGGTCCCTTCTGGTCCTGGCATCTGTCTTTTCCATAGACCAGCAGCTTTGCCTCCACCTTTCTCCTCTCCTCACACGAACTAACTGCCTAGCAACTGTCTCCTAGGACCAACTGTCTCCTCCTCTCAGCCTGGATCTCCTTAAAGGGGAACTGACTTAATGCAGCCAGTAGAGCTCCCCCTTCAGGTCTGGAGTGGAAGGTGTTGTGTGCTGAACAAACCAAGGTGTCAATCCTATCTTGCACCAGTGTAACCTGTGGCAATCCCCCGCAGGGGTGCCACAGTGACATAAACAGGAGGGGGCATGTGGTGGCATTATAAACAGGACGGGGCATATATTGGCATTATTAACTGGAGGGGGCATATGGTGACATTATTAACTGGAGGGGGCATATGGTGGCATTATAAACAGGAGGGGGCATGTGGTGACATTATAAACAGGACGGGGCATATATTGGCATTATTAACTGGAGGGGGCATATGGTGACATTATTAACTGGAGGGGGCATATGGTGACATTATTAACTGGAGGGGGCATATGGTGGCATTGTAAACAGGAGGGGGCATGTGGTGACATTATAAACAGGAGGGGGCATATGGTGGCATTATAAACAGGAGGGGGCATATATTGGCATTATTAACTGGAGGGGGCATATGGTGGCATTATAAACAGGAGGGGGCATGTGGTGATATAAACAGGAGGGGACATATGGTGGCATTATAAACAGGAGGGGGCATATATTGGCATTATTAACTGGAGGGGGCATATGGTGGCATTATTAACTGGAGGGGGCATGTGGTGACATTATTAACTGGAGGGGGCATATGTTGGCATTATTAACTGGAGGGGGCATATGGTGGCATTAAAAACAGGAGGGGGCATATATTGGCATTATTAACTAGAGGGGGCATATGGTGGAAATATTAACTGGAGGGGGCATATGGTGGCATTATAAACAGGAGGGGGCATATGGTGACATTATTAACTGGAGGGGGCATATGGTGGCATTATTAACTGGAGGGGGCATATGGTGGCGTTATTAACTGGAGGGGGCATATGGTGGCATTAATACAAAGAGGGGGCGTGATGGTGGCATTATTGCAAGGAGGGGGCATTTACTACAAAGAGGGGAGGCATGAGGGTGCCTTTACTACAATGAAGGGCATTTATTACAAGGATAAGGCATGAGAGGGCATTTTCTACAATGAGGCAGAAGCATGAGGGGGCATTTATTACAAGGAGGGGGCATGAGAGGGTATTTACACAAGGAGGGGGCATGAAAGGGGCTTTACTACAAAGAGAAGACATGATGGGACAATACTGCAAGGAGTGGACACGATGCAGCATTTCTGCAAGGAGGGGGCATAATGGGGCATTACTACAAAAAGGGGTGTGATGGGGCATTACTACAAGGAGGGGGCATGACGGGGTATTTACTCCAAGGATGGAGCATTACTGCAGTGAGTGGACATGATGCAGCATTTGTGCAAGGAGTGGGCATGATGGGGCATTACTGAAAGGAGGGGGTATGATGGGGCATCACTACAAGCAGTGGACATGATGGAACATTACTACAAGTGGACAAGGATGGGGCATTACTGCAAGGGAAAAGGATGGGGCATTACTACAAGATGGGGGCAGGTTGGGGATATTACTGCCAGAAGAGGGTCAGGATAGTGACATAACTGCAAGGGTAGGGTCAGGATAGAGAAAATAACTACATGGAGAGAGTAAGGATGGAGACATTACTACAAGGAGAGGGTCAGGATGGAGCACATAACTACAAGAGAGGGTTAGGATGGAGCACATAACTACAATAGAGTGTCAGGATGGAGCACATAACTACAAGGAAAGGATCAGGATGGAGCACATACCTACAAGTAGAGAGTAAGGATGGAGCACATAAGTACAAGTGAGGGTCAGGATGGAGCATATAACTACAAGGAGAGGGTCAGGATAGAGACATTGGCACAAGATAGGGACCAGGATTTCAGTGTGGAATCTGCTTGGGTTCCATGCTAAAATCTATCCATCTCCTATCTATCTAATATTCTTCCATTTTTTTCTCCATACAGATCAATCCACCTGCTGTGTCTGGAAGGAGCAGTGGGAGCAGCTCAGCTTCAATGTGAAGTTCACATGAGCTGGATGACCACTGCTGAAGAGAAGAGAAGACTGCAAAGGTAAGTTTAAAAGCAATTAATTTATAGAATAATAGAACTTATCAGGGTGTCAGGACTGCAAGCACTGTACAGGGAAGAGAGTTGGCTTTTGCTGGCTCTCCCTCTGTGCAGCTCTTGTGATGATTAATGCTGTCATTTAGGTTAAATTGCTGTATTGGCACTTCACTATAAAAAATTTGGCTTCGGGTTGCAGATTGGGCACTCGGTCTCATAAAGGTTCGCCATCAATGACATAGGGGCTTGCGGTGGCTGCGCTCACATGGCGGTTCCCCTCCGCAAAATGCTGCGGAGGGGAAAGCAAATGCGAAGCCAGCCTAAAAAGGCAGCAAAAACATCGTGTTCACACAGCCTTATATTGTACCTTGCACCTTATCTGGACTTTCCCTAACCAAAAGCTCGCTAATTTATGACTGTAATAAAAGAGAGTGATTACTTCTATGAGCTATTTATTGTCTTTAAAGAGTAACTAAGGTTTACTTAAATTATTACTAGGCAAAGGTTTTGATGGGTTTTCAGACACCTTCAATTGTGGAAATGAAGGGATGGCTAAACTCAATGGAGCTGAAAGTCCACACAACAATCTCCTTGAGTCTCCAATGAGGGCCACAAGAGACAATCACAGTTGAAGGTGAAACGCTTGCTCATTTCTGAAAATCCCACCAGTATATGTCACCCTGATGGGAGGTGAAAAGGAAACTGTCAGAAGTCAGCATAAAAGTATTCATCGATGGAGGCAGTACAGAGGACAATGATCTTTTTTTTCCCAGAACTATGTAGTCTAACAATAACAAAGTGTCAGTGGTAAGGCTAAAGGGGCAGAGCGATAATCATCACATCAGCCCTGGTGAAGACTTAATAATAATAATAAAATAGTAATAATGTCCCCATTGGAGCTCACAATCTCAATATCCTATCAGTATGTCTTTGAAATGTGGGAGGAATCTAGAGTGCCCAGAGGAAACCCACACAAACATGGGGAGAACATTCAAACTCCTTGCAGATGTTGGCCTTGGTGGGATTTGAATCCAGGACTCCAGCGCTGCAAGGCTGCAGTGCTACCACTGCGGCTACCACTGAGCCTACCACTGGAGCTACCACTGAGCATACCACTGGGGCTACCACTGATCATACCACTGGAGCTACCACTGGGGCTACCACTGAGCCTGCCACTGGAACTACCACTGAGCCTACCACTGGAGCTACCACTGAGCCTACCACTGGCGCTACCACTGAGCATACCACTGGAACTACCACTGAGCCTACCACTGGAACTACCACTGGGGCTATCACTGAGCCTACCACTGGAGCTACCATTGGGGCTACCACTGAGCCTACCACTGGAACTACGAATGAGCCTACCACTGGAACTACCACTGGGGCTACCACTGAGCCTACCACTGGAACTACCACTGAGCATCCCACTGGAGCTACCACTGGGGCTATCACTGAGCCTACCACTGGAGCTACCACTGGGGCTACCACTGAGCCTACCACTGGAGCTACCACTGGGGCTACCACTGAGCATACCACTGGAGCTACCACTGGGGCTACCACTGAGCATACCACTGGAGCTACCACTGGGCTACCGCTGGGGCTACCACTGGAGCTACCACTGGAGCTACCACTGGGGCTACCACTGAGCATACCACTGGAGCTACCACTGGGGCTACCACTGGGGCTACCACTGGGGCTACCACTGAGCATACAACTGGAGCTACCACTGGGCTACCACTGAGCATACCACTGGAGCTACCACTGGGGCTACCACTGAGCATACCACTGGAGCTACCACTGGGGCTACCACTGAGCATACCACTGGAGCTACCACTGGGGCTACCACTGAGCCTACCACTGGAGCTACCACCGAGCATACCACTGGGGCTACCACTAAGCATACCACTGGAGCTACCACTGGGGCTACCACTGAGCATACCACTGGAGCTACCACTGAGGCTACCACTGAGCATACCACTGGGGCTACCACTGAGCATACCTCTGGAGCTACCACTGGGGCTACCACTGAGCATACCACTGGAGCTACCACTGGGGCTACCACTGGGGCTACCACTGGGGCTACCACTGAGCATACCACTGGAGCTACCACTGGGGCTACCACTGGAGCTACCACTGGGGCTACCACTGAGCATACCACTGGAGCTACCACTGAGCATACAACTGGAGCTACCACTGGGGCTACCACTGAGCATACCACTGGAGCTACCACTGGGGCTACCACTGAGCATACCACTGGAGCTACCACTGGGGCTACCACTGAGCATACCACTGGAGCTACCACTGGGGCTACCACTGAGCCTACCACTGGAGCTACCACCAAGCATACCACTGGGGCTACCACTAAGCATACCACTGGAGCTACCACTGGGGCTACCACTGAGCATACCACTGGAGCTACCACTGAGCATACCACTGGAGCTACCACTGGGGCTACCACTGAGCATACCACTGGAGCTACTACTGTGGTTACCACTGAGCCACTGTGCTGCCCCAGACTTGCAATGTGTAGCATGCATAACTACAATAGGTACAACGAATAGCAATCTCACCAAGGCCTTGGAGCCTAAGAGGTCCAAATAATCCCCTTGGCCTATATGAAAACTATGATTACTCATACATCTAAAGGTGGGGAGAGGGAAGGTGGTACTGAATGCACTGCTGGAAAGCACGGGAGGTCAGTATAAGCTTTTTTTATTTTAATTGGCCAAACAGTAGTGGATTCGGCACTCTGCATAGGAGAAACAAACACATTAACTACTATAAAATATAAAGAACAATTTCTAGGGGTCATATGTGTCTAAGGGCGTCTCTAAGGTGAGGCAGTGGTCAGTCTTCTCCTGATATTGCAATTTTCTAATTCCATTTTCAAATTATATTCTGCACCTCCAATTATATATTAGTTGCTTTCCTGTGCAGATTTAACTTTCAATATACCGAACTTTGAAGATAATATTTACCTGATCTTCAAAGAGGCCATCTACATTGCAGAGCAAACTAACTGAGAGCAAATGTCAGGAATGTCAGTATTGTGTGACATTGCTTTACTAATCATGAACAGTAAATATCTCCATTACAGTAAAAATAGTTAAGTCAGGTTCCATCTAGAACATAAGTACATTTACAATAAACAAGACGTCCTGTAGATGATTTACATGCATCAGTCATTACATATTTATAACCTTATAACTAAGAAAATCAGCACACGCCAGGATACATTTATTAATACTGTCTGATCCATGGACAGTGCAGACTAATGGGCACTTTACACACACCAACTTATCTGTCCAACTTCTGAACAACTTACTGGTTGCAGTGAAATCATGGACACATTGTTCCATTTGTACACAGCCACAAAATGGAACAATGTGTCAATGATTTCACTGCAACCAGTGAGTTGTTCAGAAGTTGGACAGATAAGTTGGTGTGTGTAAAGTGGCCCTAAGGGCCGCTTTACACACATCAACTTCTGGGACCAACTTCTGAACAGATCTCTGGTTGCAGTGAAATCATGGACACATTGTTAAATTTGAACACAGCCACATAATGGAACAATGTGTCCATGATTTCCCTGCAACCAGAGATCTGTTCAGAAGTTGGTCACAGAAGTTGGTGTGTGTAAAGCGGCCCTTAGGCTACATTTACACCCAGTTTTTGATCCGTTTGGTTTTTTTTGCATTCGTTTTGCAGTGAATGGATCACTCAAATGGAATCCCAGCAAAGTCAATGGGTTTTCACTTTTTGCCATTCAGACTGGGAATTTGTGGTGTGATCCGTTTTTTTCCTGCATGTTAGTTTCATAGGAACCATTCTAAATGGAGAAAACAAAATGCAGCACCCAAAACGCAGCAAAAACGGATCTGAAACGGATGATCCGTTTTATGGTGTTTTTTTGAAAAGCTGATCCAGTTTTGCAGCAGAATAAGAGAGAAAAACGCAGTAGTGCTCCACTGAACGAGTGCTCCTATGTATGGGGGGAAATAGCTGAGATGGCTGTCGGCCAGAGCATCGTTTATCCAAGATCCATCTAGTGTGTATGGGGGCTTTTAGACTAGGCAGTCTTAAATGCACCAGATTTAATAGGCTATGTTCACACATGGCGTATTTGCCATGTATTTGTGCAGTGCTGCTTTTTTGCGCGCATTTTGCTTAAAAAAGTGCAACTGCATTCACACGCTGCGCTTTTCCCGGCGCACTTTTCCCAAGCCCATTTTATAATGTGGCCTATGGGAAAAGCGAGCCGAAAAAAGCACAAAGAATTGACATGGTCATTTTTTTGCGGACGCACTTTGGAGTGAAAGCGTGTCCACAAAAAGACGCGAAAAAGCGCTGCGTGTGAATGCATAAATGCCAAAGGCATAGCTTTTGCTGGAATGCGTTTCCAAAATTGTGTTTCACTGCATTTATGCGAGAGCTCAAAACGCTGCATAAATGCGGGAATACGCTGCAAATACGCACTTGTAAGAATGCAGCCTTATAGAGATTCATATTTCATACATTCGATTTATTTTTAGATTTTCTAGTCTAAGGTTACATCACCTATTAGTTGGTTTACTCTGTGACAAAAATGTGCACCACAATTTTTGCTCAGTTTGTGATACACAGTGTCATCAAGCCCTTTTTTGAACAAGGCACAAAAGTGTCAAAAGAACATACTAAATATGGTGCATGTCATGACAGTTTTTTTGGCACCTTTAGGATGCATTCAGACAACTATAAAAATTGGACCAAGCTCGGACCACAATGCTCAGACTGGCCACCATGTCTCCTAACCTAAGTGTGAGAGCTTCATATATTTTTATGAAGCTGTCACTATATAAATTTATAATGTCACTAGAGGGTGGCCCGATTCTAACGCATCGGGTATTCTAGAATATGTATGTAGTTTATGTATGAAGATTTAAGTATAATGCAATGCGAAGCTGGCTTTAAATCCCGTGGCAATATCGGTGATTGGTCGCGCCTGGCCGGCCAATCAGCAAAGGGTGGTTCAAATCCCACGCCAATTCGCGGCCAGACTGCCCCTGTCGCTGATTGGCGCCAGTCGACTGCCACCAATCAATCAGCGACGTGGGATTTGTGTTACAGACAGAATTAGACGATTACCGTATATACTCGTGTATAAGCCGAGTTTTTCAGCCCAATTTTTGGGCTGAAAAGTCCCCCCCTCGGCTTATACACGGGTCATACGGTATGCTGTGGGGGGGATGCTGTGACCGGGGGCTGGAGGAGGCAGGAGGGGGCCGCGGTGACCGCAGGCGGTCACGTGGGGCCGCCTCATTAGTGCAATGAATATGCACGGCATCCCCCTGTCCATCAGCGGCGGGGGGATGCCGTGCATATTGCACTACACAGCCCCCCTCCTTAATATGGGTCCCCCAGTAGTAATAAACAGCCCCCCCTCCTTATCATGTCCCTCCCAGGCTGCGGCAGCTGTCAAAATAACAAACACTTTATATATCACCTTCCGGCGCAGCTCTCCGCTCCTCCGGTCCTCCGCTCCTCCGCTCGCCGGCTTCTTCTTCCTTGTTGTGCCGGTGTCATGTGACCGGGCGCAGGAGATGACGTCATTTCCTGCGCGCGGTCACAGAAGCCGGCACATCAAGGAAGAAGAAGCCGGCGAGCGGAGAAGCGGAGGACCGGAGGAGCAGAGAGCTGCGCCGGAAGGTGATGTATAAAGTGTTTGTTATTTTGACAGCTGCCGCAGCCTGGGGGGGCCATGATAAGGAGGGGGGCTGTTTATTACTACTGGGGCTGCTGGATACTACACTGGGGCTGTATATACCTCTGGGGCTGCTGTATACTACCACTGGGGCTGTATATATCTGTGGGGCTGCTGTATACTACACTGGGGCTGTATATACCTGTGGGGCTGCTGTATACTACCACTGGGGCTGTATATACCTGTGGGGCTGCTGTATACTACACTGGGGCTGTATATACCTCTGGGGCTGCTGTATACTACCACTGGGGCTGTATATACCTGTGGGGCTGCTGTATACTACCACTGGGGCTGTATATACCTGTGGGGCTGCTGTATACTACACTGGGGCTGTATATACCTGTGGGGCTGCTGTATACTACACTGGGCCTGTATATACCTCTGGGGCTGCTGTATACTACCACTGGGGCTGTATATACCTCTGGGGCTGCTGGATACTACCACTGGGCTGTATATACCTGTGGGGCTGCTGTATACTACCACTGGGGCTGTATATACCTGTGGGGCTGCTGTATACTACACTGGGGCTGTATATACCTGTGGGGCTGCTGTATACTACACTGGGCCTGTATATACCTCTGGGGCTGCTGTATACTACCACTGGGCCTGTATATACCTCTGGGGCTGCTGTATACTACCACTGGGGCTGTATATACCTCTGGGGCTGCTGGATACTACCACTGGGGCTGTATATACCTCTGGGGCTGCTGTATACTACCAATTGGGCTGTATATACCTCTGAGGCTGCTGTATACTACCTCTGGGGCTGCTGTATACTACCACTGGGGCTGTATACTACCTCTGGGCTGCTGTATACTACCACTGGGGCTGCTGTGTATACCTTTGGGGCTGCTGTATACTAACTCTGGGGCTGCTGTATACTACCTCTGGGACTGCTGTATATACCTTTGGGGCTGCTGTATACTACCTCTGGGGCTGCTGTATACTACCACCGGGGCTGTATATACCTCTGGGGATGCTGTATACTACCACTGGGGCTGTATATACCTCTGGGGCTGCTGTATACTAACTACTGGAGCTGCTGCTGTATATACCACTGGGGCTGCTGCTGTATACTACCACTGGGGAGGCTGCTGTATACTACCATTGGGGGCCTGTATACCACACTGCTGGGGGCTGTATACCTGTGCTGGAGTCCACCCTCGGCTTATACATGAGTCAATAGGTTTTCCCAGGTTTTGGGGGCAAAAGAAGGGGGGTCGGCTTATACACGGGTCGGCTTATACACGAGTATATACGGTATATAGTAGAAGCTATCAATACTCAGTTGTCGTTAACCCCTTCTATCACCTTGATGCCACCGCACCAGGGTATCAGGAAGAGCCAGGTAAGGCAATATGACTTGGCACTTCTAATGAATACGCCAACTTCTGGCATGGCTGTTGGCTGCTATTCTGTAGCCCCTGAGGGTACAATGACTATGGGCCTCACCACGCTGAGAATACCATCCTCCAACTACCTGGGTTGTACCTTGACTGGCAATGAAAAACAGGACGAAGTCCATGCATTTTTTTATAATTATTTATTTAAATAATTAAAAAAAATGGGCTTCCTCATATTTTGATTGCCAGCCAAGATAGAGACAGGCAGCTGGGGGTGGCAGCCCATAAATCAAATCAAATATACAGAGAAGCTCTTTAACATTGTTTTTAAATATTTATTTTTACACTCAGACGTCAGGTTCATTGCCTATGGCAACCAATAACAAAAACTAGCACAATGGGGGAGAGGATCAACAGTCAATCACAGATGCTTAAATCTAAAATATGAGACAAAAATATGGAGAGTGGATATGTTTAGTAGTGGAATCTGCTCACCTGATCTGGTTGTGTAAACCCACAACCAGTTAAGTCGCTTAGTAGGCAGCTGCTGCTGGATCCACACATCTACGGGTCACCGCAGTCCAAAACAAGCAAATACAAGACGAAGTGTCATTCGATCCGCGATGCTGCCAAGGAAGACCAGAAGACTGGAGTGTCTGGTTGAAGTTAACTGTTTAATCCGACACGTTTCGGTGCTATTACTCAGCTCCTTCCTCAGGGTCATATTGTCCTCAGGGTCATATTGTCCCAGCAGCGCGATCGAACAACACTGCGTCCTGTATTTGCTTAATCACAGATGCTGTCACAGAGTGGGCATCTGTGATTGGCTGCTGGAGCAATGAATAACCAGGAAGTTAATGAGTGGCCCCGAAAGTACAAGCGCATAGATCCGGTAAGTATAACCTGATATTTAATCAATCAATTTTTCCTTTTACAGCCCTACCAGCCACAATCTCATAACTTTAAAGTCTGCATTCGGGGTTCAGACTCAAGTGTGGGTCAAGTTCGGTCCCAAACTCGGACTTTGGAAAAGTCTAAATAATACATGTATGGAAATAGCATAATGGCTAAATGTGAATGGCAGGGCTTTCTGCACAGCTAATAAAGACATAGGGAAAAAGGACATAGCAGAAACTTCTTGTGAATCTAAAAGAAACATGAGAAAACTTAGCTTCAGCAGTGGCCACTGCGAAGAGCCCGATAACCACGTCACGGTCTTTCTCATTATATCGGGTCCTAACCGTGTGCCTCTCTTGCGGTATAATGCTGTAAGTGTGGGTTTTCATGCCTCGATATACAAATAAAACTGGCTCTGAGGGGTTGTCCTGGACATGACTATGACAAAATGGATACCAAACATGGCTACTGAGGGGGGAAAGGGAGCCCAGTCAAAAATAAGTAATACTATTAAATAATGAAGGACTGGCATCACCTTACGTCTAGGTGCAAGCAAGAAAAAGGACTAGCATTTAAAGTGTTGATGTGCTGCAACACTAGACAATACATGTATAGGAAATAGCATAATGGCTAAATGTGAATGGCAAGGCTTTCTGCACAGCTAATACAGACATAGGGAAAAAGGACATAGCAGAAACTGCTTGTGAATCTAAGGCCTGTTTCACATCTAAGGATGGTGTGCGTTTTGCTTAATTTGCGTTTTTGCCGCTAAAAACGCATAAAAACGCTAGCGTTTTTGTCCCCATTGATTTGAATGGAAACGCATGTAAAAACGCATGCAAAAACGTATTAGCGTTTTCAAAAACGCCAAACGCATGCGTTTTTGCAAATGCCGCACAAAACGTCGGGAAATGCGTTTAGTGTGGCGTTTGCAAAAACGCATGCGCTTGGCGTTCTTGAAACCGCTAAAGCGTTTTCGCATGCGTTTTTACATGCGTTTCCATTAAAATCAATGGGACAAAAACGCTAGTGTTTTTAGCGGTAAAAACGCCTAAAAGCGCAAATTAAGCAAAACACACACCAACCTTAGATGTGAAAACACCCTAAAAGAAACATGAGAAAACTTAGCTTCAGCAGTGGCCACTGCGAAGAGCCCAATAACCACATCCCGGTTTTTCTCATCATATCGTGTCCTAACCGTGTGCCTCTCTTGCAGTATAATGCTGTATGTGTGGGTTTTCTTGCCTCAATATACAAATAACACTGGCTCTGAGGGGTTGTCCTGGACATGACTACGACAAAATGGATACCAAACATGGCTACTGGGCGGGGCAAGAGAGCTCAGTTAAAAATAAGTAATATTTTTAAATAATGAAGGACTGGCATCACCTTATGTCTAGGTGCAAGCAAGAAACACTTTAAATGCTAATCCTTTTTCTTGCTTGCTCCTAGACATAAGGTGATGCCAGTCCTTCATTATTTAGGAAAAGTCAGGCCGAGTCCGCCGAACTCGAACAGCAGGTTCCCGCATCAATATTCAGCACTCAATCAGCCAATAATTTTCATGCAGGACTATGCTCCCTGTCACACAGCAAAACAAGTAAAGCAATTCCTTGAAACAGAAAACATTGAAATGGCTGCCCAGAGTCCTGATCAAACCCAATAGCAAACCTCTGGAAAATCCTTGGTGACAGTCATGGCCAAGAAACCCACAACAGTCACAAAACTGTGGAAGAGACTAGAAAAAGAGTGGCGTAAGGAATATATATTCTAGCATATTAATCAGGCCAAAATCACAATATTCCTATAGCTGTAATTTTTTTTGGTCAGATTGTCGCCTCGTCCCCTCTCACTAAATAAATGCCCCTCCTTTTACCTGAGGGCCAATTATTCTCCTGGGCAAAATGGTGCCACCTCTGTTAATTAACTTCAGGACCCGGATATTCTCTTCCTAGCCAAATGGTCTCACAACAAAAGGAGTCAGGAAAATACTGCTGTGAACAGACATACAAGACAGGAAGGCTATTGTCCCAGCTCCTGGACTAGAGGAAATGGCATGGGACATCTGAAAACGTCTGACAGCTAAACCAGAGAGGAGCTAGCTTGTTAAAGTAGAATATAAACATCCCATACACATGCCAAGCATATCACTGGACTCATGAGGCCCACATGCCCACATACTAGCCATTTCAATCTAGCACTGTGAGTTGAGGAGATACACAGAAAGGCAACTAGAAGTAGGCTAGAGAAGCTATGCTTGGTCTTAAAGTGTAGAGGAGAGTTTGCAGGATTCAATGGGACCAGAATCGCTCCTCTTGAACCCTCCGGGGGAAGTTATGACCATTCATAGGTTTAAATAACATGTTAGTGCAAAGGTACAGGGAGGAGAACCCAAGACCACCCAAAGGTGGAACAAAGCAATTTGGGAGTGGCAGCCTAGGGTAGAACACTTTCGATTAACCTCTCACTTTTTGTCATTTTCCAAGGGGCGCCCGTCAAGTCATGTGTTGGGGAACAACCTCAAGCATGACCTGTGGCTCAACACTGCCCCTGTTTAGTCACAAACATCAAGACCCAGATATAACCCCCGCGGACGTGCTGGGCTTATAGCTGAATGAGGAACTGGTGGCAGCAGTTGGTGCTTGCATCATTTAGGACCTCTATCAGTGACGGAGTGGCGGTTATGATATGTACATCTGGCCGGGGCTGGAAGGATATAACCACTCTCACTAAGGGTGCCTGAATAAACCAGCACTTACAGGGCAGCAGTGGTCCCTCCCTTATCTTGATTCAGTTCCCTGACTGTCCTGACGATAAGAGGGGCGCTAGAGAGCAGCCAGGTTTGGTGGTAATTTCATCACAAGTGGACTAAAATCATACCAGAGCAGTGTGAGAGACTAATGAAGTCCTATGGCTGCAGATGTGCTGAAGTCATTCAAAGCAAAGGGCTTTACACTTCCTACTGATTGGTGACTGTTGTAACCTTCACAACATTTAGTTTTAATTTTCCTCTGTGCTACAGTCATTGCTGTTCTCTAATTATCATCATCACGTTTTGTCTACAAGGTTTTAAGTTCATAAACTTTGGTTATTTTGGAAAACACTGTTGTATTGGCGTGGTGCACCCCTTACACAAAACTCTTCAAATGTTCATCAATGTAGATTACATTTTGTCTGAAAAAATTAAGTGATCACACAATGTTCTCTAATTTTGATTGCCAGTGTATATAAATATATGTGTGTGTCTGGTTGTTAAGGTGCTGGAGAGGCATGTTGTACATCTCCAGGCTATGATTAGGCACAATGAATGCATTATATATGTCACTCAATGTTGGAAGCCAACATGGACAATGTAAGTTTATTGGAATCGCTGAAATCCATATTGGAGTTTAGGAGAGCTGAATATTTCCAGGACTCTTCAATCATATACAAGATTGTGATCTGTTAGGCCAGAAGGCCTGTTTTCTTGTGTGTGAGATAGTAAAGGTTGCCTTTACATACAAAAAGAACATTGGCCCTGCAGGCTCCTGGACAATACAGGAATACACATCCTCTGTGGATCTTCAATATAGACGCTGTTTGCCAACTAATCTTATCTACATGTGTATACAGCCTTTGTGGATTTGGAGCATTGACCATTGCTCATCAGGAAGACACCCAGTCTCCAGCCTATGGAGATGTATATTGCTATACAATGCTTGTGGTGTTTTGAATAATGAAACAATTATGCTTCAGATAGACATCTTGGAGCCAGTCAAGATGGAGGTAAACCCACCCTATACAAGGATTTCTTACCTAATGCAAGGACGCCATCAGCAGGCAGGTGATTACCACTGCAACCAATAATGTCACATAAGATTGCCACCGAAGATACTGAAAGAAGGGCGGAGTCGTGGGTTGTATGTGGGTGTGGATGTGAAATCTGTACTATAAATGGAGGTGAAATCAAGACACTCTCTCTCTTCTCTTTTCTACCTTGGACCATGGGATAAGACCATCTACATCATACCTAAGTATCGCCTTCATTTCTGATCCATGTCTTCCATGTAATTTCTCTCTCTATCTCTTTCTATCTCTCTCTCTGCCATGACTATTGATATATAGATGCATTTGTATTTTTCTCTGATTAGAGGACATTGAAGATAGGTTATTGTTATCTTTATTATAATTGTTATTTGAATTGTCTTATTTTCCTGTTATTAAACATCATTATTATTTTTCCAACTTGAGTTATTAATCATATAGGAAATATTCAGGACAGGAGACAGTGCGGGAAATCACATCCAACATTTGGCACCCCAGATGGGACGTGGAAACAACATTCTACGCAGAACCTAGAAGTTCCCAACTGCTTCATCCAAGTGCCTGAGAAAATTTGGTTGCAAGACAAGAAAGCCTCTTCTTCAAGAAAACAGATCTAAGGAGAATATCTTATCGGTGGACAACTGACACGCTGGTCGTGGAAACTGTGGAACGCCTGAGATATTGACCGGAAATTCTGGGATATTCTACATCAGTGAGCGGACGCGCTTAATTGGTGAGCATACATTCCTTTAATTAGATTTTATACATGCATTATATTTGATGGTTATTAATGTCTATCTGTTAAGTTCAGGCCTGTTTGTCTTTTTGTTTAGTGGAGTTTTTTTTGTTATTTTTTGTTGAATTGTTGCCGGTAAAGTTAGGGTAGCTCCCTGTTGATTGAAGTTCTCATAAGATCTAAAGGGTAAAACCAGACATCTCTGAGAAGAAAGTGAGTTATAGGTTAAAATCTAAATCTCATGTTAAGGGGAAGTAGCCTTATGCTTCAATAGGAGATCACTCGTGGCCTGGATCTTGGATCTGTAGTTGATCAAGTGCATGAGACACTGTCAATCAGGTATAAGTTAAGTCGCAAGACTGTGGCAGTAATTGCCTGAGGGAAGATTGTATTCAATCTGATTCCCTGGTTTAGTGAAGTAATATTCACTGGTTTGTGTATTGTTGTTACGTATTTGTCATTTCTGTTTGTTAAGTTGATTTGTTTATTTTTTGTTTTCTTTTGAGAGAGTAGTTGGACTTAATTAACATGGAGATAGTCAATAAGTTTATTGAAAAGTATGCCTCTGCTCAGTTTAGTACTTGTGCTGATGATGCGTTGACACATCAGTTTAATGATTTAATGAAACAATGTGAAGGGCAGAGTGGTAACAAAAGTAAATTGTCCAAAAATAAAGCAAAGAAAGAGAAATTAGCAAATGTTTTGTGTATGTTGTTGAACATGAAGGGAATTGCAGAACAAAAGGAATTGCATTGGTATTCAGAGAAAGCTCAATTAAGAGGTGAGGTGGACAAAATTGAACAGGAAGTTAGTGTAGCTATTGCTAGTGCTGAAGATCATAGTTGTGAATGTGAAAATCTAAGGGATGAAGTAGACAATATGATTTACCAAAATTGTGAGTTAGAAGATAAGTTGGAGGAGTACAAGGAGAGATGTAAACTTAGAGAACAACAAATTGCTTTGCTAGAAGAAAAAGAAGCAAGGTATACTGATGTTATGACGATACTTAGAAACCAATTGCATGATGCCAATGTTAAATTGGAGATAAAAGAACATGGTAATATGTCTTTGAAATCACAGGAGAGTACTAAAGTAAATAACCATTGTTGTAATCAGATGTGCAAATCTAATGACCAGGAGAAAAGAGACTGGAAAAGGGGGGAGGAGCAGCCTGTATGCAGTGCTGATAACCCTGAAGATAGCCCAAATCACAGTTCCTCTCTCTTTACTCCTGAGTCAGATAGATTGAGACAAATGAGAGACTGTTTGCTTATGAATAGCAGCAATCAAGCACAATGCACAACACTCAGCATACAAGAAAAGACAAACCTATGCCAGATATTAGGGAAATTTGACACAAGCGCATCAGCCATTAGTCTTTCTAATAAGTTAGAAGCTGTAGTGACACAATACAATCTAGGTAATAGGGCTGCGTGTGCATTACTTCGGGTATGGCTCCCATCCCAACTCTGTGAAAAGTTGCAGCCCCCTGTAGGATCTCACAAAGGATTGTCTGCAGATCTTGAATGTAATTGGGGAAATGCTAGTGACAGAATGGAGGAATTAAAGAGAGTTATGGGAGGACGGGATACGAGAGGTAGTAATGCCTTAGAAAATTTAAAACTAAATAGAGGAGATGATCCAATTATTTTTTGCAGTGAATATTTGACATTATATCGTTCTACCTATAACTGCCCTGACATGTTGCCTGATGATAATAGTTTTCTATATTCAATGGCTAACAAATGCACTTTTGTTGATTATCCAACAAAAGTTGCCTTGAGGAATGCAAATTCCTATCAAGCCTTTGTAAATATATTAAAGGATTGGATTCAGGACACAAGTCATGACAACAAGCCCCAAAAGAGGATCTCAGAAGTAGTCAAAAATGAAGGCAAAGTAAGGTTTATTGGGAAATGTTACAAATGTGGATACACAGGTCACACTATGAAAGAATGCAGAAGTAGTAAAAGAGTGATCAATAATAGACCTTTTATTAATAGGAAGCACGATCAAAAACAAGAATCAAATAATGCAAGTAATGGAGAGCATAGTCTTCCTGAAGTTACATTATATGGCCCACTTCTGGAAGAGTTGAGGAAGATTGGCAAGGCAATGGCAGGGAAGCCAGAGGAGTTAAAGACCCCACCTCCAACAAATCCTTATGTAAAACAATAGGGATGTCAGGCCCCGGTGTTGTCCCTAGTGAGTCAGCTAAGCAGGGACAAGGGTGGGAGACCTCGTATTCAGGGTACGGTAGGGGGCCATCGTACAAACATTTTACTGGATACAGGTGCTGCTGTCAGTTTGACTAATCTGGATTTGATTAAAGACCCTGGTGGTAAACATATTTTTCTGAGAGGGTTTGGAGGACAATTAGTACCTTCAGAACAATCATTACCAGTAACAATTAACCTGGGAGACCTATGTGTTGAGCATAGCTTATATCTTTCACCAACACATGAGGGTACCATTATTGGGTCAGATGTTATGAAGGAACATGGACTTATTCTTGATTTGTGCAACTGGATGTTGTGGAGAGGGTCACGGTATAAAGGTTGTTTAAAAATGGTTACTGACAATTATGGTATCGATTCAATCAAAGGTACTGAATCTTTAGATCCAACCATGCTTTTGAGAACAGATGATGAAGTATTGGCAGACATCTTGTGGCAGCATACCAATGTGTGGGCAAATTCAAAAACCCAATGTGGCAAGGTATCCAATATGGTGGTAATGGTAGAGGGTCCTGATCCCCCTCCCCAGAGACAATATAAAATACCACCAGAGTCAGTCCCCTACATTAAGAGAATACTGGATGATTTGCTAATTCAAAATGTTATCAGGGAATGCCAATCCACCAATAATGCGCCCCTATGGCCAGTTAAGAAACCAAATGGTTGGCGTCCGACATTGGATTACAGAGCTTTAAATAAGTGTACCCCTCCAGTCACTAATGTAGTTGCCAAAATGCCTGACATGATGACAGCACTCAAACCTTCCTCCACAGTGTATTCATCAATAGACATCTCAAATGGATATTTTTCCATTCCTTTGCACCCTGACTGTCAATACAAATTTGCATTTACATTTCAAGGAAAACAATTAACCTTTTGTAGGTTGCCACAAGGATTCAAGTGTAGTTCTACTTACTTCCATAAGTGTATGGTTGAAATTTTATCAACTTTCTCAGAACCTGATTGTATTGTACAATATGTAGATGATATTTTGCTCCAAACTGACACAAAGGAACAACACTATGTATTGTTAAGTGAACTGCTAACCATTCTTGAGAAGTCAGGCCTTAAACTTAATCCTAGCAAAGCCCAGTTGATGAAAGAGTCTGTGTCATTTTTGGGAGTTATAATATCAAAGGGAGGAAGAATCCCTGACCCCAACAAGTGTGAGACTATAAGGAAGTTGCCAAGGCCGAACACAAAAACAGCACTAAGACAGTTCTTGGGATTAGTTGGGTTTTGCAGAGATTTCATTGAGGGATTTGCTGAGAAAGCAAAACCCCTCTATGAACTCCTCAAAGGTGATAAAAGAGAAGCTGATCCACTGGATTGGATGGAAGAGCATGAAGGGTCCTTTGTCAGGCTGAAAACCAGCCTCACTCAAGCACCTGCCCTCAGCAATCCAAACCCAGATCTGCCTTTTGCATTACAGGTGCACGCCTCCATGATAGCAATTACGGCTGTATTGCTACAGGAGAGGCAAGGAAAATGGGTTCCTGTCGGATACCTGTCAAGATTGTTAAGTCCTGTGGAAATAGGATTTGATGATTGTGTTAGGAATCTGTTGGCGGTACATTGGGCAATACTATCCACAGAGTACATAGTAGGATTTTCTAAAATCATACTGCAAACACCCCACACTCCTATCAGAATGCTCTTAGAACGAACACTTAGTGGGGTATCTTCTCAAAGGGTAGCAAGATGGCTGGTAGATTTGACACCTAGGAACATCACAGTAACTCACGATACTAAATACATCCTGCCACAATTGATGCAATACAAGGGGGAAAAACATGACTGTGGGGAGTTACACATGACCAAGACACAGGAAGTATTTAGATTAGTGTCAGGAAAGGAAGATCTAAAAATTTGGGTGGATGGATCAAGGTATTGGGAAGAGGGACAATTTCACACTGGTTATGCCCTGTGGTGTCCTCGAACAAATGAACAAGTTCTCATTAAATGCCCAAGGAAATTCTCAGCGCAAAGAGCTGAACTAGAAGCTGTGAGGGAAGCAATTGTGCATTTCAATGCAGATCCTATCACAATCTTCTCTGACAGTGCATATGTCACAAGATCACTGACGGAGTACATGCCCTTATGGCACACAAGAGGATTCAGTGATGCATCAGGCAAGACACTAGTACATGGTTCAGTTTTAAGGAACATTTGGGACAGGGCAAGTGCAGAACCACGAAGAGTGGCGATCATAAAGGTGAAGGCACATCAAAAAGGCAGTGATGAAATTACAATTGGCAACAACAAGGTAGATGAATTAGCCAAAGAGGCAGCAGTGATAGGAGAAAAGTGGATTTCATATGATGTAGAAGGAAAGCAGGCCTGGGAAGAACAAGATTTTGAGGACAAGGACAAAGATGAGGTTGAGTTAGAGTGTTTGCCTATTCTTAAAGCACCTACACCTTGTTTGGCAGCAGAGCAGGATAAAGACTCAGGCTTGAATCAAATCAAATGCAAGATTAGGGAAAGATCAACAGATAAACCCCAAAAATATATACTGCAAGATGAGCTATTACTAAGAGAGACTTCAGAAGGCCCTAAATTTGTGGTGCCAGCTCAGTACCAAAAGGATATTGCTAAAGAAAATCATAGATTGTCAGGGCACATGGGAGTTGACAGTACTTTAAAGTTTATTCAAACCAAGTACTGGTGGGAGAACATGAAAAGTACCATTGCAGAAATTATCCAAGAGTGTTTAATCTGTGCCCAAATGAACCCTAGGCCAAAAGGACAAAAACCTGTGCTTTCCAGGGTACCTTTGGCTGAAGGGCCATGGGAAAGGTTACAAATTGACTTTGTGGGTCCCTTGCCAAGTGCACCAGGAGGTTATCGGTATCTGCTGGTGATAGTTGATGTTTTTTCCAAATGGGTGGAAGCCTTGCCCATAAGGAAAGACACTGCTACTGCAGCAGCAACTGCATTATGGAAGGACGTTTTCTCAAGGTGGGGATTTCCAAAGGTCATTGAATCAGACAGAGGTACACATTTCACCGGCAAAATCATGACTAGTATGTGTGAAATGTTGAATGTAGAACAGAAGTTTCATCTTTCGTACCATCCACAATCATCTGGGATCGCAGAAAGAATGAATCGTACTTTAAAAATCAGATTAAAGAAAATGGTTTTGCAATCCGGAAGTAGTTGGCTGTGTCACCTGCCTGCAATTTTAATGGCAATACGGGGAACTGATGCAAAGAGCACTGCAATCACCCCATATCAATTAATGACCGGTAGAGTAATGAACCTTTGCCATCCTGCAGATCCCAAACTTAGTACCCCCATGAGAGAAAGTGCAGAGAAGGAAAAGTTCCTGACACAGTTACAGGACCAAGTGCAAAAATATTTACATTTTGCAGCTGCCAATATGGCTCCAAAAGCAAAGGAAGAACCAGGCAAGCCACCAATAAAATTACAACTAGGTGACAAGGTGATGGTAAAGAATTTTGTACCCAAATCTTCATGGGATGCAAACTGGACAGGACCTTATGTGGTAACCATGACGTTGAGTGAACAAGTGGTAAAGGTTAAGCGAGTAGACAAGAAAAGTGTCAAATGCATGAAAAGGAGGGATATAGAAAAGTGGGTTCATGCAGATCAATGTAAACGGATATAACTGATAAGAATTTGATGCCGCTCTTGTTCTTGTTTTCCAGGATCCAAAATGAAGCGTGAATTGAGAGACGGAAATTTCTGGATGCTGGATATTGGAATTGCAGCAATTTTGTTGACAATTGGAATCACAAATGCTATAGAATCAACTCACATTGAACACTCTGGAGATATCGATCAGGGTATATTACCAAATGAGGAATATGGGAAGGTATTATTTGCACACACAGATATAATCATTGATGCAAATGGCAACCATAAAGATAGTGATGTTAAAAGTAGAACAGTAAGACTGATACCAGAGGGTAAAAAGGTAACTGGGAGATATTATCAGGGTCCCAGTAATCAGTATAGTGTTGTATTTTCATTTGGGAGAGTCAATCATAGTTCCAATACTCAGAGGTTAACATATATGGAAGGTGTACAAAATATAGATCCAAAGTCACTACAGCCATTTATGATGGCAACAGTATATGTAAATGAAACTGGCTACTGGTTGGGGGAAGAGTCTAAGATACCCAACAAAAATGAGCATAAGGGGATAGATTATGGATCTTTTAGTGACAACTTAAAAGAAGGAGAATACTTGTTTGTATGTGGTATATATTGGCATAATAATATACACCCAATGTTCAGGCCAAAAAGGATCACCCTCACATATCGTGAGGCATGCATTGGAGATGCCACAGAGGTTGAGATGTCAGTTCAGCAAGGGCAAGGCTTTATAATTGGGTCACTATCTAAACCCTACAAATCCTATAGAGAAATGGTTGGTTATTGGGCATGTGGAACACCAGAAATAGAAATAGGTGAGATGCACATCATTGATGTTGCTCCAGATTACATAAAACCATGCGTGATCAATGAATCTGACAGCAATCAGCAGACAATGTACTTAGAAGAAGGGCACCCTTTACAAGTCAACCTAGATTCTACTCAAACCATTGCTAGTGACGTTCAATATGCCTTTGTTACTTGGCGAGTTAATATCTCTCTATGGTTGATAAAAACCTATTACCCAATTTGTGCAGGATATACACTAAATCATGTACATGCCCTATATCGATGGTTTACTAACAAAAATGCAGAAAATCGAATAAAACACCATCATAAACCACTTAATTCAGGGAATGACAGAGGGCGAAGGGACACTTTCAGCACACTGTTGGGAGGATTAGGAACAGGTATGGGTATCATTAATGAAGCTGATATCAGTAGTTTAAGAACAAAACTTGTAGACATAGCTACCAATAGTAAGAAAGGTTTTGAAGTACAAAGGAAAATCAATGATATAATTAACAATTTACAGCAAGATCATGTAAACACTTATATCGGGGTAGCAAAAGATTTTATTCAACACTTCAAAGAATTAATGGAAGATGCAGTGACAAGAGGTAGGAATATGTCTTGGGCTCTAGTCTGTACACAAGGACAAATGGAATTATCAACTAACATTAAGATAGCAGTACAGTCTATTTATGATGGACAGTGGCCATTTGAATGGTTGTCTCAAGCCACTACCATGTTACCTGAACTCATGAGCAGTACACATTCAAAATGGTGGGTGAATGTGTGGGTTGGGTGCAACAACTATGACTTTGAGAAATGCTATGCTTCTTCATTTATTCCATACACCAATTCACCATTAGAGCTCATGCATAAAATTAGTTCAATTGGTATTTTGACTGGAGATTCTACATTACTACACCCAAGGTTAGAGCATCCTCAAGTAATTAGGAGAAATGGAAGGTGGACACAGGTTGACATTTCCCTTTGCATACAAAGAAATCATAATATTCTATGTACACCAGGACAGTTTAGGTTGGTTGAAGACAAATGCTGGAATAATTCAACCACTTGTATTCTAGATGGGGAATCGATCGCAAAAGACAAAACGCCCATCTTCTATCTAGGGCATCAAAGAGTTTGTTTCTTTCTCCTAAATACCACCAATGTATCTATAACAACACAACATTGTTCTTTAATGACATCTGTAGCTAGGGGAGCATGGTGTACTCTTAGTGGGGTTACAGAAATCAAGACATCTAACTGGACTTATGTAATTCCCACTATTGCTAATATGTCAATTGATCTGAAATATCACACTCCAGTTAATCTCCAAGCATTAAACCTAGGAATGGGGAAAGAACTTGGAGAATGGTTGGTAAAATTTAATAAGGATGAATATTTATTGATGAAGCTTAATCAGGAGAAATCGAATGCCACGATTGTATTACATCATGACCAAAATGAACTAAAGGAGGTTACCCATCTACTAGAAAATAATGCTAAGGGTTACTGGTGGGAGGTAATATTTGGTCATTCAAATGCAGCGAATGGCATACTGAATTATTTGATTCACCCAATTGTAATTTTACTTATTGTTTCTGTAATTTTATCTCTTTTACAAGTTTACATGTGCTGTGTAACCCGGTATTTACATAAAAAGATTCAGAATTTAATGGTTAAAGAACAAGCCAACGTCAAAATTGCATCATGTGAGACAAATGTACAAATTCCCATTGAATTAAAAGAAATTGTAATATGTGAGAATTGTGGCAGAAGAGGGCACAGTAGTAAAGACTGCTTGATTCCAAAACGAAACCTATAGTAGAAGTGAATATCCTATGAGAAATGATGAAATTGTTTAATTGTTGTTCCATATGATTTTTTGTGTGATGTAATGATCCTATGTAAAATTTGATGTGTATTTTCCAGGTATGCCTTCTTCAATGTCCTATTAGAAAGCAAGCTATAACAAAATTAACTGTTCTTGGAGTGAATGTTGACATATGGTGAGTGAATGTGTCGGCGGCTCTTTGCCCTAAGAAGAGGAGTCAACTACAGTGGCGAAGAGGATTCTGGATTTGTGGCCCCTTAAAATGTCATGTGTCATTCAGACACAAAGGGGGTATGTTGGAAGCCAACATGGACAATGTAAGTTTATTGGAATCGCTGAAATCCATATTGGAGTTTAGGAGAGCTGAATATTTCCAGGACTCTTCAATCATATACAAGATTGTGATCTGTTAGGCCAGAAGGCCTGTTTTCTTGTGTGTGAGATAGTAAAGGTTGCCTTTACATACAAAAAGAACATTGGCCCTGCAGGCTCCTGGACAATACAGGAATACACATCCTCTGTGGATCTTCAATATAGACGCTGTTTGCCAACTAATCTTATCTACATGTGTATACAGCCTTTGTGGATTTGGAGCATTGACCATTGCTCATCAGGAAGACACCCAGTCTCCAGCCTATGGAGATGTATATTGCTATACAATGCTTGTGGTGTTTTGAATAATGAAACAATTATGCTTCAGATAGACATCTTGGAGCCAGTCAAGATGGAGGTAAACCCACCCTATACAAGGATTTCTTACCTAATGCAAGGACGCCATCAGCAGGCAGGTGATTACCACTGCAACCAATAATGTCACATAAGATTGCCACCGAAGATACTGAAAGAAGGGCGGAGTCGTGGGTTGTATGTGGGTGTGGATGTGAAATCTGTACTATAAATGGAGGTGAAATCAAGACACTCTCTCTCTTCTCTTTTCTACCTTGGACCATGGGATAAGACCATCTACATCATACCTAAGTATCGCCTTCATTTCTGATCCATGTCTTCCATGTAATTTCTCTCTCTATCTCTTTCTATCTCTCTCTCTGCCATGACTATTGATATATAGATGCATTTGTATTTTTCTCTGATTAGAGGACATTGAAGATAGGTTATTGTTATCTTTATTATAATTGTTATTTGAATTGTCTTATTTTCCTGTTATTAAACATCATTATTATTTTTCCAACTTGAGTTATTAATCATATAGGAAATATTCAGGACAGGAGACAGTGTGGGAAATCACATCCAACACTCAACATTAATTTTGATTCCCTTCAGGATATTTATCTCATGAGGTCTCTTATACAGCACATACAGCATCTTAAGTATCGTCAGTACAGTATGAAGTATCACACACTGCTGTGTGCTGATCATGCAGGGCAGTAAAGTAAACACATCAGGCTTTTGTTCCCACGTAGCTGATTCAATTTTTTGCGTGCAGGAAATCTGCTGCATTTGACAGTTCACGCAGAGGGGATGTGGGTTCATGAGAACTCCTGTACACTGTGTGTTTGAAGACACTTTTGAATTGTGCGTGCTTTGTATAGGAAGCCTGAAAAAATGGATTACAAAAAAAGCTACGGCATTTTTTAATGAACTGCATAAAAAAAACACTCATCAGGCTGCAGGGTCCTATAGGCAGCGACACTGCAGCCTCCGGAGGTTGACACTACACTGCTGGAGATCACTGGGAGAGGTGAGCAAAGCGCAGCAGAATAACATAGCAGCATTCACACACACAAGGCTGTGCTTTGTGAGGATACTGCTCCAATAACGGATCCTCACAAAACGTAGCAATAACGCTGTGTGTCAATGTAGCCTAATCCTCTGTAAAAGTAATGGAGGGGACTAATGTACCAGCTCCCTGCAGGGTCTGAAAATGCTTACAAAAAGGAAACTACAAATGGTACAATAATGATTTTACATGTTTTTAAAAGGTCTGCCCAGGCACTATTCAAGGGTAATATAATTATACTGAAAAATGACCTCGATATGAAGTAAAAAGGTATGATAAAATGAGCGCTAGGGACAGAAACAGGCACTGGGCTCTTATCGAATATTACCTTTCAAATTTATTGTGAACAGTAGATGTTATAGGTCTCCTCGCCACAACATGTTTCGACATGTTTTCGACTGAAAAATGACCTGACAGAGTCCTTTTAAGGCTGGATTCATGCTAGCGTTCTGTCTAGATCAGAATGTAAATGGGAGCATCTGCAAGCAAACACATGCCCCCACAGCAGGATTTTAGACGAACTCCTAAATCCCAACTACTTACGTCAGGGGAGGACGTCAAAAATACTGATATTGTAGAATCAGTTGTAATACTGATGCCACCTCACGTAAATGCGGCCCCATTTTAAGTATAGGGACACATACCTGATCAGGAGGTTTAAGGATTGGACGAACTACAACACAAAAATGAAAGTGTGAAACCACCCTTAGGCTGCTTTCACACTGGCGTTTTCGCCAAAATGCTGCAGATGTGGCAGATTTACAGCATCTGCCGCCTAACGGCCCACTTGCGGCAAGCCCCATGCATTGTCTATGGGCTTGCGGT
>JARQOC010000006.1:89755626-89810978 GCA_033576535.1 Allobates femoralis
AACAAAAATAAAATAATTAATGTTACAAGGCGAGCTTTCGAGACTTCTCACGTCTCTTCATCAGGCATGTGGAGCGGGAATGGATGGATTCAAATCGAGCTGCCCAATAAAAGGATGCAACCAGGAAATAGATGATGAAAGAAGCCTTTATTCTGTATCCAACATGTTTCGTGTGGATCCCACACTTCCAATTTCTGCGTTGGATGCAGAATAAAGGCTTCTTTCATCGTCTAATTCCTAGTTGCATCCTTTTATTGGGCAACACGATTTGAATCCATCCATTCCTGCTCCACATGGTCTTTCGTTCCATGAGTGGTTCACTGCAGCCTCAGGCTTCATAGGTAGTTGTGTCCTACACAACCACAAGAGGTGAGCATATACCTTGTCATTTGTGCCCCTTTCCATACCAGTTAAGACCCTATGTGCACTATTTTGTTCTACTAGCTTCTACCTCATTGATTCCTCATCAGGCATGGTATGAGAAAACATTAGAAGAAACACACATATATATATAACCAGAGCAGATGCAAGGTAAAGCAGAGTTTAGGGAGACAATCCTTAATTAACCAGGCTTAGTGGTGTGAAAGCTTTTATTGTCCTAATTGATATGTAAACCTAGTGCCCTCAGTGTCTCTGAACAATTCTTCAGAACTTGTCATGAGTCATAAATCCCTCAGATAGATTTATCCCTGATCGAACAAAGGTTGTAATCTATGTTTCTGTGATTTGAAATGACCTTTTAATATGGCATCTTTCATATTTTCAATGTTATGTCCTTTACCACAGAAATGTTTGGCTACTAATAAATGGATTTTTTTGTCTGTAATTGTGTGACGATGAAACCTCATCCTGGCTTTTAGTCTCTGTCCCATCTCCCAAACATAAAAAGCCCCCACAGGACATATAGTGCCAGAATGAAATACACCACATTAGAAGAGGAACATGTGAATGTCCCAGGAATTGTATAATCCTGCTGTGTATTGGGGATCTGTATCCAGTCTTTGTCTCTATGTGAGCACAGGTCTTGCAGCTCTTCACATTGCATGGATAAGTTTCTCTTTGTGTATCTGAGGGCATCGAACTTCGGATCATGGAGTTTCTTAAATTGGGAGGCTTCTTGTAGCGCAGTCAGGGAGGGTCTTTGAATATTATTTTTAGTTGGTCATTCTTGCGTAGGATATGGTGAAGTTTCTTGACATTTTTTTGCAGTAGCTCAAGCTGTGGGTTGTAGGTCACCACCAGAGGTACACAATGGTTTTCTACTTTTACTCTGTATTGAAGTGCTTGACTTATGGGGATTCTTGTGGCTCTAATGATCTGATCATCAATGGAGGTGGGGTGGTAGCCTTGGTTTTAAAATGTCGTTTTTTCACCCCTGTCCATTGGGTTGGAGCAGATATGGCTATATCTGAGGGCCTGGCTGTAGACAATTGAGTTTTTAATGTGTTTCGGATGGAAACTGTCCCATCTTAGGTCAATCAGTTTTCGATATACCAATGTCTGGAATGAACCATTTAGATAACACGCAGCTTGTGGTACTGATAAAAACTGCAAAGAAACGTCACCATATCCTACACAAGGATAACCGACTAAAATAATATTCAAAGACCCTCCCTTGCTGTGCTACAGGCAGCCTCCCAATTTAAGAAACATTATAATCCTAAGTTCGATGCCCTCAGATACACAAATAGGGCAGCACGGTGGCTCAAGTGGTTAGCACTGCAGCCTTTGCAACACTGGGGTCCTGAGGTCCTGGGTTCAATTCCCACCAAGGACACTAAGGACAACATCTGCAAGGAGTTTGTATGTTCTCCCCGTTTTGTGTGGGTTTCCTCCGGGCACTCGGTTTCCTCCCACATTGTAAAGACATACTGATAGGATGTTTAGATTGTGAGCTCCAAGAGAGACAGCATTACTGATGTATGTAAAGAGCTATGGAATTAATAGCACTATATAAATGAATAAATATTATTATATTATTATATCCATGCAATGTGAAGAGCTGCAAACCTGCACTCATATAGAGACCAAAGACAGGATACAGATCCCCAACAAACAGCAGGATTATTAAGATTCCTAGGACATTCACATGCTCCTCTTCCAATGTGGTGTATTTAATTCTGTGCACTATGTTCTATGGGGGCTTTTTATGTTGGGGAGACAGGACAGAGACTAAAATAAAGGATGAGGTCTCATTGTCACGCAATTACAGACAAACAAAATCCATTTACCAGTAGCAAAACATTTCTGCGGTCCAGGACATAACATTGAAAATATGAATGTTGCTATATTAAGAGGCCATTTCAAATCACAGAAACATAGAGGGGTCTGTGAATACATACTCATTACAACCTTTGACTCTGTCCAATCAGGTTTAAATCTATCAGAAGGATTTATGACTCATTACAAGATCTGAAGAATTAGTTCCAGACACACTGAGGGCACCAGGTTTAAATATAAATTACGGTAGGACAATAACAACTTTCACACCACTAAGCCTGATTGATTAAGGATCCTCTCTAGGCTCTGTTCGTTTATTTAAATGTCAATTTTGTATACCATACAGCTGCTCTGGTTGTGTATATATGTGTTTTTCTTGTAATATCTTGTCATACCATGCCTGATGAAGAGAGGTGAGAAGTCTTACCCACTAAGTCTTATACCACTAAGAGCAATCAATGTAATAATATGTAATGTGTGCATTAGGCTTCTGTCTTGATTACGATATAAATATTTGTATCTCGTGTTGTTTTAGGGTTACTGTCACTTTTTATATGCGATGTGTAGCTTATGCATCATGGATACTACTGAAGGACGTTTTGACCTGTATGGGTACGCACTGGGGCTGCCACCTGGAATACTGTGGTTGGCATTGCTGCATGGCTTTTGGAAAGGAAGTTGATCACTGGTGGTGTTCATGTATTAAGCTTGGCTTGATGCTAGAAGAAAACGTTTGAGACACCCTGATGACCTGTAAACTATAAAACTCAGACAGAAGAATCCAGGAGTTAGTTTTTAGAGATAAATACTTCATTAGAAAGTATCACATAATGTTACATGCCAGTACCAAATGTCTAGGCAAAGTGGTTTCAATGCTCCTGAGATACTATGGTAATGCTACCATCATTTTACGTCAGTTATTACCGAGCTCACGATCACTGGGTTTTCCCTTTTTTATTCTATAGCTTATGAGGTTTTTATTCTTTTTTCTTTGTGCTTGTTTTTTTGTATATGTCAGAGCTCTTTGTTAAATGAAAGAAGTTGACTCACAACAGGAAATTACTTCTTTCATTTTGCCCGTTTCTTGAGAAGTGCTTTCTATTTAATTTGCTTTTACATTTCTCTCCATGATTTTATGAGAACTTGTAAGATTAACTGCAGTGGGTACAGAAATAAAAGAACCAAGTGTACAATAATGCAGACTAAGATGATTGATTAAATATGAGTAAAGCCAGCTATGCACATTACATGACTGTTGGCCAAATGATGCCGATCATTCGACTGACAGCCATCCCAGCCGTCTCTCCCAAAAAGGGGCACTGAGCGCTCTTATGTTTTCTATGAGAAAGCCACCAACGGACATGTCTGCAGGCAGTTTTTCTCAGGGAGAACAATACAATTGGCTGACCAACATCAGACATTTCCTCAGTGCTCCCATACATATTAAAAAGTCTGCTAAAATCATCGGTATAGGTGCTAAACTCATCGGTATAGGTATTAGTTTGTGTATTGGGGCCCTGAAGCCAAGTACACACATTCAGGATCTGATGAGGACTTAGGCATGGATTTTGTATATGGAATAATGATCATGTAGATTTAAAAAAAACCTGCAACGAGTGCATTATTTGTGCAGGTTGTAAAGCCACAGATTATCCCCACTGAACTACAATGAAGATCATCCGTGTGTGGATAAATTGGCAGAATTCTGAGTGTAAGCTTTAGGGTTCTCCCACATGGTCGTAGATTCTCTCATGAGAGATATCGGGACGGTTATTTTAATGACACTTGGCTCAAAGTCTGCTTAGAGTTTATGTCGAGTGTCAGTTCATTGTGATTCGGATCTCCCACATGTGAGAATCATATCACAAGTGAGGAGAAGACGGAGAACTTAATTTCTCCATCTACTCCATAGTTGGTGTATATCGGACTACACCTATACGACTCTATAGTTGCATGCAAAACATTAGATTGCACTCTGATGTCATCGAAGTGCAGTCCAATGTTTTGCATGCACCGGTACCTAACAAGAAGGGGACGGACAACATATCGGTAGCGCCTCTCAATGCAGAAGTGCAAGGTGTTTTTGCATCTGGAACATTAAACATTGACCACAAGTACCGCATTTCATGTCCCTAGTTGCTTACGTAATAATTCATTATGACTATACATTACAGAATTACTAGTCGATCTGTTCTCTGTGGATAGGACTTGATAATACAAATATACGTCTCTATAAATGACTGTTTCTTGTGCTTTAATTTTAGAGCCAGTGTCAGTTCATAGAGAGTTACAGAGTGATGCAGACCTTGTGGCTGAAGATAACCGAAGCTTTGGGACCAGCCGTCTTCTGTTCCACATCACTGATGGAGACAATCCATTGTTGTCCCCACGCTGCTCCATCTTCAGTCAAAGCCAGAGATATAATTTGGACCCCGAGTCTGCACCATCCCCACCAAGTGCTCAGCAATTCATGATGTATGTAGTCATTTTATGCCTTCTTATTGTGTCATATGTGGTAGTTATAGTTACTGATACAATTAATGGATGTACAAGTAGAATTGACATATAAAGTATCACCACTTTGGGAATCCTATTTCTTGGTCAAAGTGGAGAACCACTACATAGTGCATTTTTATAATGTGGAGAACTCATCATACCCAGTTATTACAATAATTTATTTTAGTTAGTCCAAATTACTAGGAAAACTAAAAAACATGTTACCTCCCCATCCCCCTCCCTGCCCCCAGATCAATGCTTATTGCTGATGCTCTAATTGCTGGACTTCCTGTGATCAGATTATTTTAGGACCATTATAAAAATATGGATTTTCGAAAGTAAATGATTACTTGAATAATACATTTTTATTTTTTTTTTTAGTTTTTTTAGTTCTTGCTCTTCAGGGATTAAAGTATGTGCTATTTTACCAATTCTATGTGATACTGTTTCAGCTGCAAATGCGTATGTCAGTTTTATGACATAATAGTGCCATCCATTACATTGCTTTTAAAGGCATTGTTGAGAGAACAACTAACGTCTTCTACTGTCATCACAATTCTGAATGTAAAACTGGGATTAAACACTTTAGATAGCTTTCGCTCGATTGCTTGTGTCTGGCCGACACCTATTTTCCCAGACCCACATGTAGCCAAAAAATCAGCTTGTCCGAGCTTACTTGTGTCTTCAATTAAAATTAAAAAAAAAAAGAATGAATCTTCTGTTGGACACACATCTTGCATGTCTGACCCTACTTTTGGCCATTGGGGTCATCTTTATGCTCTTTAGATGTCTTGATCTTTCTGATGTTATTAGTTTGTTTGTTCTCATGTGTGGCCATCTTTTTGGAGATATGACAAATAAATCCTTTTTCAAATTTACGACAAAACTTGTGATCAGCCTCTTCGTAGTCTGAAATGGCTGCCAACAAATATTTAATAATATTTTGTCCACTTTAAAGGCCAAGGAGTTCTTCAAGAGGGAATTGTGAAGATGCGAAGGAACCCATGACCGTTATCCAACTCACCAAACAAATACAGAATCTGAAGAGGAAGATCAGGAAATACGAAGATAAGTTTGAGTTGGAGAAGAACTATCGTGTGAGTGTACGGTATCTGTTTTCTAGGAACAGAGAATGAACTGTGTTAGCTTCAGCCAACAGTATCATAAAGTCTCCACAAGTGTGACCTCTGTCAGAGGGACAAGAATGTCTTTCTGTTATTCCAGTGATGACATAATCTCCCCCTGGCTCAGTGGGACAGGCTCCTATTATAGAGTGCTTGCCATTTACAATGAAGGTCAGAATCTGATAGTGGCTCTGTCCATTTTACTTTTGCATGGTCACCATCCAAGACACTTTGCAGTGAAACTTTCGAGGCATAATTCTTTATGTGTGTGGTTAGAATACATAATGGGCAAAGAAAACCTCAGTATAAAGTTCTTTTGACCTGAAAGAAATTCCAGAAAGTCTTTCACTTAAAGCATGGGTTTAAATATACAAACTGAGAACAAGCCAAGGATAGGCAACGTTATTCATGGTGGTTAGTAGTGGAATGCTTCTTAGTTCTGTAGTGTTAATCTGTGTGTGTGTATGTGTATGTGTGTGTGTGTGCAGTTTATAAATGAAGGTCTTTATTATTAAGGGAAAAGTAAAACCAAACCTAATATCTGATTGGCTGCCCTTAGCAGCAGCAACTGCAATTAAGTCCAGACAAATATAGAAGGGTCGGGCACAATCGTCTGTAAACTCGCTGATATAACCCTCCGAGTGTGTGATTCCTATGTGTGTGCGTATGAGCCAACAGTCAGGTATAGCGATTCAGAAAAGAAACACGGCACTCACCATAGGATGAATCTTCAAGACTTTTTATTCCATGCGACTCGGCATAGACAATACGCAGGGAGGAGAGGGAGTGCTGAGACCAAGTCTCAGCACTCCCTCTCCTCCCTGCGTATTGTCTATGCCGAGTCGCATGGAATAAAAAGTCTTGAAGATTCATCCTATGGTGAGTGCCGTGTTTCTTTTCTGAATCGCTATAACTGCAATTAAGTGTTTGCGATAACTGACAATGACTATTTTACAATGCTCTGGAGGTATTTTGTCAACTCATATTTGCAGAATTGTTGTGATTCAGCCACATTGGAGGGTTTTTGACCATGAATCGCCTTTTTAAGGTCATGACACTGCATCTCAATCGGATTAAAGGGAACCTGTCAGCTAGTTTGTGCCCCTCCAGCTATCATTGTCTGTAGCTGCAGCTTTATAATACCAGCCTAATCATCCCTGTCTGAGCTCATAGTGTAATGTGACAGAAAACCATTTCTACACTTACATTTCCTTATGTAATTAGGCAATCAGTCCCCAGCTTGGAGGACGGAGACTGTTTGGCAGGTTAATAGTTACCATTTCAGCCTTATGTTAGAACAAGTTGGGAGACTTGATGTGATGTCATAACCATGTGACTACAATAGGCGGAGCCAAGTCCCTATAACAAAATATGAGTGTGCTTGCTTAGCTCCGCCCACTATGGGCATATGATCGTTCCATCACACAGCTCCTTTAGCCATACAAGTTAATAGTGAGTTAACTATTATCCTGCCAGACAGTCTACTTCCTACAAGGTGGAGACTGAAATGTAAGTGTATAAATGCTTTTTTACACCTTTTACATTACACTCTGAGCTCAGGCAGGGATGATTACAATAGTATTATAAAGCTACAGGTACAGATAGTGATAGCTGGGGGACATAAACCACCTGACAGGTTCCCTTTAAGGTCGGGACTTTGACTAGGCCTCTCCAAAGTCTTAGTTTGCTTTTCTTTAGCCATTCAGAGGTGGACTTGATGGTGTGTTATGGAGCATTGTCCTTCTGCATAACCCATGTGCGCTTCAGTATGAGGTCCACGGACCTATGGACGGATGTTCTCCTTAAGGTTTTTTTGGTAGAGAGCAGAATTCATGGATCCATTTACCACAGCAAGTCTTCCAGGTCCTGAAGTAACAAAACAGCCCAGACTATCACACTACCACCACCATATTTTACTGTTAGTATGATGTTACATTTCTGAAATACTGAGTTACTTCTAGGCCTGATGCAATGGGACATACACCTTTCAAATACTTTAACTTTAATGTCTAGCTTTTGAGTATCTTTTAGTCTACTTCACTTTGTGAAGTAGGTCCTATTTATGTGATTCTTGATTTAGAACAGGTGTGGCCTGGTTGTGGCTAGGAAATTAAACTCAGCTTCCCAAAGATGTGATAGACCACAGTTAATTTATATTTTAAAGGGGGAGGTGGGGTAATCACTTTTTCACACAGGGCCCTGTGGGTTTAGGTTCCCTTTTCTATTAATATTAAAGACCTTAATTTAAAAACTGCATTTTGTGTTTACTTGTGTATTTTTGTCCAATATTTACATTTGCTTGATGATCAGTAACATTTAAGTGTGACAAACATGCAACAGAATAAACATTCAGGATGGGGGAAAACACTTTTTTACACCACTGTACATATATATATATATATATATATATATATATATCTATATATATATATTATTATATTCTTTGTTCATCATTGTCCAACCCTGCAGAAGTTAACCTTTTTTTATTATTATTTATATTTAGAGCAGCCTTAATTCCAAGGTGGTGAACATGAGAAGGGTTTAAATACAAAATACTAATTTCAGTGAATATACTAACAATGACAGACTGGTTGCAGCAGCTCTGGTGGTGGTGCGGCCATTGCAGGCTGTAAGATTTCTTGTAGAGATGGGTTTTCAAGTTCCGTCTAAAAGTGCAGAGTATGGAGAATAAGTTGATGTGTTGGAGAGTAGAATTCCAGAGTATGGGGGATACTCGAGAAGTCTTGTATGCCATTGGGTGAGGAGCATATAAGTGTGGAGGAGAAAAGGATGTCTTGGGAGTACTGGAGATTACATGTTGAAAGATACTGACTTTTAATGAATTTACTGAATTGACCAGTATCATTCATCATTTTTGGATGTATCATCCAGCTGTTTACAGATATTTCTCTCGTTCTGTTCTTCAGCCGTCTCATAGTGATAAAACATCCAATCCTGAAATCTTGAAATGGATGAATGACCTGTCCAAGGCTCGTAAACAGCTCAAAGGTAATTTGTTTTCACTTGCTATGTATTGTGATCTAATAAGTAAAGCTGGTCATACAGAGATAGAAGTCCTAGAGACTTGGCCTGCACTATCAACCTGTCTTCTCAATCTCCAGCTACCCTGGATATCTCAGCTGGCTGTTGATCCCTTTCATCTCTGTGAGATAAATGAAAGGGAAGCTATCATCAGAAAATGATCTGTTGTTCAAGCCAGGTTTCAATGTTACATGTATATTTAAAAAAGTGTTGAGAATGTTTTTTTTTTTTTGTTCATATTATAATCTATATTTAAAAAGTACTCTTGCAATTTGTACACCGGCCACTAGGCTTTTTTAGACTCACACTTTCTATCCTTTCAGAAAGCGTTTTCAGCAGGCTCCTTATCATTAGAGGTAGGATTATACAATAACAGGTAACACCCCAGTTATTAACATAGGTTACACCAATCACAATAGTCGATGTCACAGCTGACACTGCCATTCCTCCCTTAATAATCACCTTTGCACACGCTCATCAGATGCTTCAATACAAAAGATAGGGTTGGGATCTAATGTACATGTTTCCTGAAACAACAGGATGTTAAGAGTCTGAAAAAATGCCCAGTGGCCAGTGTGAAAATAGCAAAATTTTATTTTTTTTTATTTTTAATACAGATTAAGACATGTAAATAAAAATGCCAAAAGTTTTATTTTTTTAAACACATTGAACACAAAAGCTTGATTTGATCAGTAGGTCATTTTCTGGTGATAGCGTCCATTAAGGACTAATATAAATCTTTTATGTCAGGGTTGGCTTGGGCCCCAGCAGTTGGACCCTTGCAGATCACAAATAGATCCGTGCCGTTACTTTATGGTTATAGGAAGTATCTGTAATTTGGATTAATCAATTTTATGTTTATCAGTAAGCATTTATTTTTCAGTACATATATATGTATATATACTACCATTCAAAAGTTTGGGGTCACCCTGACAATTTTTTGTTTTCCATGAAAACTCATACTTTTATTTATCAAATGAGTTGCAAAATATTATTAATCTTCCCTTTTATTAGCCAGTCTCAGATATGGCTTTTTCTTTGCCACTCTGCCCTGAAGGCCAGCATCCCAGAGTCGCCTATTCACTGTAGATATTGACACTGGTCTTTGGCGGGTACTGTTTAATGAAGCTGCCAGTTGAGGAGCTGTGAGGAGTCGATTTCTCAAACTAGAGACTCTAATATACTTGTCTTGTTGCTCAGTTGTGCAGCGGGGCCTCCCACTTCTCTTTCTACTCTTATTAGAGCCTGTATGTGCTCTCCTCTGAAGGGAGTAGTACACACCGTTGTAGGAAATCTTCAGTTTCTTGGTAATTTCTCGCATGGAATAGCCTTCATTTCTAAGAACAAGAATAGACTGTCAAATTTTACATAAAAGTTCTCTTTTTCTGGCCATTTTGAGAGTTTCATAGAACAAAGAAATGTAATGCTCCAGATTCTCAACTACAGTAGCTCAAAGGAAGGTCAGTTTTATAGCTTCTCTAATCAGCCAAACCATATTCATCTGTGCTAATATACTTGTGCAAGGGTTTTCTAGGGTTTTCTAAGCATCCATTAGCCTTCTTACATAGTTAGCAAACACCATGTACCATTAAAACACAGGAGTAGTGAATGTTGCAAATGGGCCTCTATACACCTATGTAGATATTGCATTAAAAACCAGACATTTGCAGCTAGAATAGTCATTTACCACATTAGCAGTGTATAGAGTGTATTTCTGATTCATTTAATGTTAGCTTTATTGAAAAAATGTGCTTTTCTATCAAAAATAAAGAAATTTCTAAATGACTTCAAACTTTTGAACGGTAGTGTTTTCTTCCCAATGCCATTATATTCGTTTCTGCATAAAATGTGCTATTATTTCAGAGTTAAAGCTAAAATTGTCTGAAGACCAAAACGTGCCAAGAGCCACAGCTTATGATGATGGATCGGTGGCATCCATTGTGGTGGAGCAGCAAGACTTCACCAATTCACCCATGTCATCTGTAGAGGAAACAGTGGAAACTGTATGGAAGAGGCTGAAGGAGAAGAGACAGTTACTCAACCTTCCCGAGAATGTAAAGGTACGAGAAACACTGTGTAGTGATGATTTTGGACTATTCATTGCATAACATCACATTTAACATCCACATCTGCATGTGATGTGCTTGTATATAGAGTGATGGGGTTAACATTTAAGCAAAGTTAAAAGTATAGGTATATAATATTTTCCAGTACCAGACTTGGTGTGCAACACCCAACAGGGAGGATTATGAAGTATGCCTTCATCTATTATCATTTTATATTTGATTTTCATATTCTGAACTGCACTAGTAAATAAATAATAGTATAATTATGATAAGATAAAAACCTGAGGGTCTTTTCAGCTAGAATTTTGCAGTAGTTTTGGTACTTGATGAATGTCTCTGAAAGGAGGAAGGAAATCGCCAGTGTTTGATCCCATTATTATTATGTTTTGGTATTTCCTCACTCTGTGGCAATGTACTCTTAATAAAGGGGTTGTCCTATATCATAATTAAAGGGGTTGTCCTATTAAAACAAGTTATTACCTTTCCATGGGATAGATAACGAATTATTGATCGGTTGATGTCCGATCGCTGGAGTTTGCACCCATTGGCAATTTTTATTCACATTTTTCAATGGTGGAAAAAGTCAGATGGCGACAGCTGGTACAATCATTCTCTATGGGGTTACTGGAGAAAGCCAAACGCAGCACTTGGAAACCCTATAGGGAATGACTGCAGTACCAGTCAACCATGCACAAGTTGCATCACACCTTGACTTATCAATAAGTTATTAGCTCCTGCTTGGATAGGTGGTAACTTGTTTTAATCAGACTACCCCATCAAATGTATCTGACTACTGTTATGAATGTCACAATTCGGTTCATTGAATGCATAAGTGCTGCATTTCCATATACATTGCTGTCCAGAGAAATTCCCAGAGGGATAACTGCCTCTTCTTTATCTATATTTGACACCTTTCCAATCATAAAGTTATCCTATTCCCGGTGGTGTGCCATGACTGGCTGATATAAGAATACCCTTTTAGACTGTTAGATGAGTACATTATACTTGCTAAACAAAATTAATGGACCTATCACCTTACAAAAATGTGAAATATTTTGAAGCCCTTAGAAGAATAATTTTCAATATTTGGTCACGGTCTTCAGAAGTTACAATATTAATATGTTTTAAAATGAGATAAACTATTAATACAAGTTTTTTATTTACTAAATCTATATAGACACTTGTTCACACATTCGCCATGGGCAATATTGTCTTTTAATATTATTTGATGGACAGTGGATTTTTGACTAAATTATTTGATGTGCTGTATATCTGCCCCTCTACTTGTTCTTTTCTTGACCTCACCAGCCACCGTACATAAAGTAATGATACCACAGAACTGAAATTGTGAGATCAAAGGAACGAAGGCTGGGAAATAAAAAGTCAAAGGAGGCTACAAATTGTAATCTAATCATCCATATTATGCTTGGCCACGAACTACATCCCGCGGGTGTGAATAAGCAAATCGGTGGCAGAATACTTGCTGTTACAGAACCTGATAATTCTTAGTATCGTAGTATCCTTCCTAACTATACCAATAACTTTTTTAAATAGGATATGACAAAAAAGCAAATGAATCTGGAAAAAATGAGTCTCCAGAAATGTCTACTGTATTTTGAGAATATTCATGGACGCCCAGTAAGTATCTGACCTGAGTTATGGAGCTGTAGTGACCTCACCATGTTTGTCCCAATCTACTAGCAGTGTGTTACTGTTGGATGTTGTAGGAGGGGATATTGTGTCTCTTTCTGTAAGTTTTCATATTAATCAGCGTGAACTTTGCCAGTAATGAGGGTCTAATTACAGTACATTCTATAAACTATACATGTGTTTCGCTGCCGCTGGATATTGTGTACCGAACGTATCGTAAAAGTGGCCATACAAATTCAATCAAAGCCAGCCAAACCGAGTCATCTTGGTGCCACCACCTTCTGCAGAAAATTCCAGCTTGGCTCCATTAGTGGAGGACCATTGTGGGGATATAGTGGCAAATTCGGCTCTGCATCCCTTTTATTTTCTGCATCGGTGGGTTTGCAAAGGTCAGACCTCAGCAATCAGAAAGTGAAGGTATGCTATTATTTTATAATATGAAATATTTTGCTCCAAAAATATATTTTCAAGCTGAATTCCTTTGTGCTAGTTTTGATGCATATTTTTCATCCAAGTGGAAGAATAAATGCAAAGGGAAGTCTTGGGCTGGATTCATGCTCACTTTTTTCCATTGAATCTGTCCAATGAGCCTTTATCAAAAACTGCTTGTAATGAGTGGGAAAAAAAAGACGTTTCTACATTGAAAACCAACTACATTTTTCACAGAGATGCAAGCTGTGTGCGTACATCTCTGTTTGCTGTCCAATAGTCATTCCTATCACATCTGGCACTTTAAGAATTGCCATAAATCCCTTGTTATAGATAATTATTACCAAAAATGTAGCTATGTTCACAATCTTTCCACCCGAATAAAGATGTTTCAAAGTAAAAGTCCAAATTAGGGTCCTTTCACATCAGCGTTTTATGCTGATCGCGGCAGTTACGGTGAAAAAACGCAACTGCTGCGATTACCGCATAACGCCATTGTATGGGGCTTGCCGGAAGTGTGCGCGATCGCCGCCGTTATGCGGTAATCGCGGCACTTGCGGTTTTTTCACTGCAACTGCCACGATCAGCGTAAACGCTGATGTGAAAGCAGCTAAGTGAGTTAAGCGATTTGTTGTCCTTTTGCACGTCTGCTCCAACACCATGTTGGGTGACAGCTCTTCATAGATTGGCTTTATTACCTTCCCAGTATGAGGTGGATTATCGTGATGGACAGTTGAGATTGCTCCCTATAAGCTGCTATACCTTTTGTAATATTGTGAATCGAACTAAATCGTTTTGCAGATATATTCTCCGCACTAAATACGTGTAAAATATAAATTTAAAAATTTCAATCTGCTTCAACTAGAAGATCCCCTTAAGTTTAAAGTGTGAATATTCTCTGTAATGGCCTCTTCTTCTTTACATAATTGATCTTAGGATTTCTCCTTTCGATGTATTATTTCACATCAACCTGTGACTGTCCAGCTGGCTCTCTGCCATTGTATGCTCCGTGTTTATAAGTCCATATAAATTTGTTTAGTGGATTGTTAACAAGTCGGCTGGGAATCGGAGAGAGAGTACTGTAGGCCAACCTTGAATGTGAATCTTTTTAGAAGTCCAGTTTATGATGCAGAACATGTGGCATTCTTTATCTGGATGTATGTCCTGTCACGCCATAAATAATTCATAGGGGAGTTCTTGGTTTCCACTTTTACCTGACAGCTGAGCAATTGCTTATATTATAGTATAACTTTACATATATTTGAGCAGTTTTTTGTCTTAAAGGAGTATTTCCATGATGTAGATTTCCGGCAGATCCACAGGATTTGCCATAATCTTATGGTAGGTGCACATCCACCAGCGGGGCCTGTATATATCTTGAGAATGGCGCTTAACGAATATTGGAAAGCAGGGGAGAACCAATAGGGGTTTTACTGGAATAAATGTATTTAATAAGCAGGAGAGCTTTCTCACCTGGTACTGTGGTGTCATATACAACAGTTTTTGGGTTTAGAAATTATGTCAGCTGCTGCAAACCCATGAGTGAGATCACCTGAGAAATGGAAAAATATTTGCTTTTACTGCGCTGCCATAGAATATCCAACAAAGGATCCAGGACTCATGGTTACAAGTCTATGGTTCATTATCTTCGAGTTTCAAGTTTACCCAGCCTCTTCTTAAACACAACAATAATAAAATAAGACTCTTGTCACCTAAGTGTACAAGATGGGAGTTACCCCTTTACTTATTTAGCCTGTTCCCGGGGTCTAAACTCACCAAGCAGTTTCTAAACATTGACTCATGAGTAGAGATGAGCAGACCCATGGACGTTCGGGTTTGAGTACTTTTTTTAAAGTTCTGTTCTGGACTTAAACTTGACCTGAACTTGAAGTCACTGATTGGGCAGTTCAGCTTTCTGCCCACATACAGCCAGACATAAGCAAAACACTTCCGGGGGAGGGGGCGGGCGGGGATTTGTCATTTTTATTCTTTGGTACACACTACATCTGATAACGCTGATTTTACCCCCATTGGGAACCAAACACTGCAAGCGGCTCATACTAGGATGAGCACTGAGTGTACACGAGCACCAAGTGTCCCCAAGTTCAACGATGCTCGCTCCAGGGATTTACAGAAGTGAAGCACCTGAACTCCGAACCTGAGCACTGAAAAGTTTTTAAAAGTCTCTCTTCATACGAGCACCAAACTTTAAAGTTTGGTTCTCTCATCCCTCCTCCACAAATGTGTTCTAGTAATAACATCACGCAGTGTTACATATTGGAAATTAACATGATCAGAATTTTTCATAGATGATGACCCATCAGGTCTGTCTTTAGTAGGTCCTTACATTGTCCATGAAATATGGTAACAACTCTGCGGCACTTTTCCTTAGAATTTTGTATTTCTTGTTATCATTCTCCTTATTAGTGGACATGTCTCTACACATGCTGAAACTGTCCAATCAGAGCGAATTATGAAAGTCTTGTGGTGACATGGGGATTAGTCCAGCCCTCTTGTCATTATCTTCATATAGGATATATGAATATTCCAGGAGGAATAATAGAGTAACAGCACAATTCAGTTCTTTTATCCAAAAATGTCCTGAAATGGACATGGAGACAGGAAAGCCCATCTCTGTAATTCATAAATGATGTACTGAGAATATGGTTAGTGTATCATCTGACCTGACCGCACCTGTCCTTACATGAACCTCCATGGTCAGTGCCAGACATTTTCGTGGAAGAAATCAATACCGGTTGTTGTGTTCTACAATTACAATATGCATATGAATATGGATAGACGTATGACTTACGCCACCTAGAAAACCTCCTAATGCAGAGACATGAGGTGTCATCTATTGCTAAATCTTTTTAAGATATTGTTTACCGCTTACAAAGAACAAAATCTGTTAACCCCTTACTGACATAGAATGAACTATAAAGCCACACGTCCGGGGCAGGTGTGTGGAGCTGGCACTCGTCTCTTAACAGTAAAAAATAAATAAACATCTGTCCAATGGTCCAATCTATCAACACATAAAATTAACGAAATAAAGAAAAATAATTAAAAAGCTAGAATTCTAGGAATAAATGAAATAGTTACCCCAATGGTATCAAAATAAACTTCAGCTCACGATGCAAAACAACAAGCCGTCTACACTGCTCCAGCAACAACGTAGCTGACTTTATTTATTTCGCCTCTTGATAAAAATAAAAATAATCTATGCGAGTTTGGTATGACCGTAATCATGCTGACCTTGAGAATCATGTTGTAATGGATTTGCGTTGTCTTTTTGTGTGACGTGAATTGGTGATTTTTTTTTTTTTTCACCGTGTCATCAAACTTTTTTTCAGTTCATTATATTCTAAAATAAATGATATAATACAAAACTACGAATTATGTCACAATAAAATTAAATCAGCCATATGGCTATGCTGGCATGGAAATAAAAAGGGTAGAACTCCTGGAGAAAAAAGCACAAATGGTCCACACAGGAAGGGGCGAAACCTAATAAAGAGGGACGGCTGATAGGCTCCATCAGGAGAATGAATGATATACATATGATTGAATAGATTTCTGGGCTGTGTGAGGTTGTGTTTTGTCACATTTGGTTACATAAATGTCATTCACGTATCCTTTGTGTGTTTCCACCTTTTGTATCCAATGATGTGCACTAATGTATCTGTCGGCCTTGTCATAAATGCTGAATTAATTATGCAGTGCGGTTCGTGATAATGTGTTTAATATTTCAGGTTACAAAGCAAGAGAGAAGCCTAATAAAACCGCTGTACGACAGATACCGGATTATCAAGCAGTTATTATCCACCGCCTCCCTGATTCCCACAATTGTAAGTCCTCTCATTATTCCTTATATATTATATTTGCATAGAATTGTGGAGGGACATTACTTTCTTTATACAAATCCTTCAAGATCCCTGTAAATAACTTTGACCTCAACTTAGAAACTGTTAGGGTATCATAACCAGTAATCGTATTGTTATTTTATCCAATCCAGTAAACCAGGGGTGGGGAATTCCTCGGGGGCCGCCAGTAGTGCAGGTTTTCAGGATTTCTTTAGCAGTGCACAGGGGTTAAATTGTCACCTGTACAATACTAATTAAATCCTGAAAATCTGCACTGCTGGCGGCCCCCGAGGCCTGGAGTTCCTCACCCCTGCTGTAAACTTTAGCTCTGTCTCTGAAGCAGAAAGCATCAGTATTAAATCAAAATCCCAACTCGAAAAGGCAACAGGTCTTGATTTAAGATAAAGCCACACTTGCTGGCCAGAGGAAAGTAATCACAAACTAAATACAAAGTATAAATGAAAGGAAATCTTTTGGCAGGTTTTTGCTGTAATCTGACAACAGCATGATGTAGGGGCAGAGACTGTGATTTCAGCGATGTGTTACTTAGTTTACTGGGTTCAGCAGTTGTGATACAATCCCAGTTTTCTCTACTACAGAACTAGCAGAGCTTACATTTTTTATGTATGATATATATTGACAGAAAGCTTCTAATCAGTGCTAGGGACATGGTTAGAGTAGGAGGCACAAGACAACTAGTTCTTTATAATCTCCTGCTAGTAAAACACTGGTTCTAATTAAACGAAAGACTAGTAAGAAACACTTTGCGGGAATCAGGCTCTCAGTCCCTATATTGTGTTACTCTGAGATTACTCTGCAAAAACCTGCGGACAGGTTCCCTGTAATGAGGAGATTAATAGTCTTCTGCTACACATCATATTCTCTAGAATTGTCATATATTTAATTGTCGCTGTTATTTAGTGTACCTTTCACCAGATTCTACAAATGCAAACTGCATTCATTTCTTAGACCTAATGAGACTAGTGTACTTACTTTGAAATCCATAGACACCCATGTTTTTAAAAAAAAAAGATATAATTTGCATTCTATTTTTTACCGTGTATGAAAAAAAGATGTCAAGTCAACAGAGGCCAAAAGTACCTATTTTTGGTCTCTGTAGAGTGAGTGGGGGCCTGTAGTGTTGATACATATGACATATCTGCAGACTGTTTCCTGTAGTCGGCAAACAATGACTGACAAATAACCCAGTGAGAAAGTCGGGCTAATGCATGTAAGATAACACTAAGCAGTAATGCCGGGCTTCTTATATCTTTAGGTCAGAGTCCCCCTCCATCATCATTTTTTTCTGCCTCATACACAAAAGTTCCCATTTTTCATATTTGCCCCGTTGTGATCAGCGTAATCCGGTGATCTCAGAAAGCTGCAGACCACACAGTGGTGTAGATTGGTGATATTCTGTTTATCTCATGAAATAAAAGCTAGAGGACTTGTAGTTTAATATTATCCGGCACTTTTCCTGTAGCATGAAGAGGAGGACTCTGATGATGACAGCGCCCCGAATTCCTCCAGTGAATTTGTATTGACTGAAGAGCACGATGTAGCGGCAGATGAGCATCTGACTTACTGCACCGACGATCTGGAACCTGCGTATGTGTCACCTCTGGATGAAGGGAGACGTGTGCGGCAACAAGCGCTGTCTATGTCCAACCTCCATGAAGCATCTATGTGAGTATAGCAAAACCAACTGTGTCCAATAAGTAGAACAGACAAAGCACCTGTGTACACTTATCTGATGGCCAGGTAAGGCTGCGTTTACACGTTCAGTTTTTTAATGAGTTTTTTAACTCAGTATTTGTAATCCAAAACAAGGAATGCACAGATTTTGCAGAAGTGATACTCCTGTTTCTATAAGGCTATGTTTACACTGTACATTTTTGATTTGTTGTTTTGTGCTGCATTTTTGTTGGATTTTCACAGCAAAATAGAGCAAACTTGCAGGGCGTGCAGCTTAGGTGGTAGGCATGGTTTGCCTTCAGTGGGCGTAGCTCGGCATTTCACCAAGGGAAAAAACGTTACTTTTTAAGTCCACACAGTCGTGAAGCTGATTATAACAGAAGCGGGGGCCTTGGGGTAAGACTCGGGGGAGGGGGAAAGTGGGTGCAGGGGGGCCTCCCCTGCATGATTCATTATAGTGTGTATAGGGCCGTCCCACACGCCCATCAACTAAATTGGTCATGTCCACTAGTAAGCTTTAAGTATGCAGGGAGGCGTCTATTATAATCAGCTCCACAACTGTGTGGACTTAAAACTAAAGGCTACGTTCACACGGTGCATTAGTGCACCGTTAGTGTAGCGTTTTCAGCAGATCCACTATTGCAGTGCAAATGCAGTGATGCTGGTTATCCCAGCCAAGTCAATGCATTTCACAATTTTGCATTCACACTCTGCACTTTTTAGGAATCCATTTTTGGGCTCAAGAACGGATCTGTAAAAAGAATGAGTGTGTCAATTATTTTGCGTTATTCTGCTTGGCTTTTACTCACCTCCCCGCGCTCCTATGGTGATCTCCAGCAATGTTCTCATCCCAGGTAGCTGCAGGGCCTGCGAGAGGACCTGGCATTGCACCATGTGACTGAGCGATGTCACTCATTCACATGTGCAGGCCACACAGTCCTAGAAGAACTGAACACTGCAGCCTCCGGGAATGAGAACATTGCCGGCGGTCACCACGGGATCGCAGGGAGGTGAGTAAATAGTGCAGCAGCATTCACACACAGAAGTGCAGTTTGTGCACCAAAAACGGATCCTCACAAAACACTGTGTGTGAATGTAGCCTAACACCCACTCGGTTTGCAGAACAAACCACCGAGAGACACCCACTGGCCCCCAAACCACGCCCATTGGCACCAAACATGCCTATCTGTTCAGCTGCCGGCTTCCGGCAGTTCATTCTGCAGGTATGCCCAAAACTGGATCAATTTTTGAAAATAAAAACGCATCCAAAAACGCATTGTGTTTTTGATGTTTTTGATCAAATTTTTTTGGCTATTTTTTTTTTTTCTATTTACAATGGAGTCAATGGTAAAACCACAGGAGAAAAAGCAGATCACTAATTGATTGGCATGTTCATTCTTTTTCTGGATGGGTCTTCTGCCGCAAAAATGGACCAATAAAAAATGCAGCCCCCTGAACAACATTTCTGAAAACTCGTTGACTTTGCTGGTCATCACAGAACGTGATCAGTTTTCCATGCAAAAATGTATCACAAAAACGGATCAAAAACGCCCAGTGTGAATATGGCCTTCTATTTTTCCTCTGATTATCCTCACCTGGTTTTGGTTACAAATACTGAAGTAAAAAACTTACCAAATACTCAATGTGAGAACATGACCTTAAAGTGTGCAGCCGTTGAGGTTGGCATTCAATATACTCATCCACTAATGACTCTTGCATATTATTGTATTACAACCTGTGTAGGGCGCTGTAATAGAACACTCATATACTTCTATAATGTTTACTGTTCTTTTATTTGCCCTGATTTAATATGTAGCCAGACAGAACAACTGTGTCAGACTACAAAGGATGCCATAATAAGTAACTATTTTGCTTTTGACACATTCTCTTGCTCTTGAGGATTAAAGCGAATCTGTCACTAGATTTTCGCTGCTCCAACTGAGAGCAGCATGGAGACCCTAATTCCAGCAATGTGTCACGTACTGAGCTGCTTGCTGACATGAAATCACTGTTTTCTCTACTGTGGATCTACCTGTTCTCTGAATACTAAGCACTATATAACCCTGCCCACACCACTGATTGGCAGCTTACTTAAAATGTACAGTGTACACAGAAATCTGTCAACAGTAGTGGGGGCTGGGTTATACTGAGCTAATGAATATGGAGGACTACCTGGCAGCAGGTTTACTAGTCCTGTAGTGATGATTATAAACTACAACAATTTCCCAGTAAGTTACACAACGGTGGAATCAGGGTATCTTACTCTACACTATACTGATCTCATACTAGGTGGCAAAAACCTGATGACAGATTTCCTTTAAAGGTAGTCTGCCATCTCAGTATGACCAAGCACAGGCACTCGGTGTTCCTTCAGCTAACGACCAAACAGTTCAATGAACCTTCCCACCTAACTTATTTTCCATTTATTTCCACTCTTTAAAAGAGCCAGAGAAAGACAGAGATAGATAGAAAACAAGTAGGTGGGAAGGTGCACTGAACTGTACCATAGCTGTAGAGGAAGACAGGCACCGCATATGCAAAATGTATACATTGATCTATTGCAGCTAAGCAAAAATTAGAAAAACTGAACATGACGTTCTTAGTTTAACTTTCCAATCAGACTGTATGGAGTCCACTGCCTCATCACAACCTCTTAGTGGGTCCCTAGCCTTAAAGGTACGGCACCAACCTGAGACCCTCCACACCATCCACCAGCAGGGAGGGTGACTTGGTGCTCCACTGCACCCATGCCCCACAGGCACAGCACCAGAGCAACAATGGTCACCACAGCACCAACACCTAGTGAAAGAAGCTAAGGAACTAACCTCCACATGTTCGTAGACTGTGAACTGAAAACAAAAATAGATGGCATCCCTCTTGTAGTCTCCTGCTAATTAAAAATTCCTGAGCAAATTGGAGGAGAACTGGTCCAAGTGAAACAACAAACAAAATGGAACAGACCATACAACACGTCATAGCTGTAGAGGAAAACATGGACCACACATCTAACATTTATACATTGATTTATAACAGTGAAGTAAATATTTACAAAACTAAACATGAAGTTCTTATTCTAACATCCACTGCCACATCACGGCAAAACTCTCCGTGGATCACTAGCATTAATGGTGTGGTGACGTGCACGAACCACTACCACAGCGCACTGTACACCAGCAAGGCCGGATGACCTGTGTCCTAGAGCACTGAACTGTTTGTACATGCCAAGGGTGCATTGAGCTTGGTTTGAACAATCATTTTGTACTGACCAACATGGATCCTTTCTTCAAGAAACAGCACCATACCTGTCTAATAATTGTGTCTTCCAGCTCAGCTAAATTCATTGAAATCCGTGTTTTTCTAATTTTTAAACCCTTCCCAATGTAGAGATTTAATAGTACATCCTGTGATGGATACCCATGTAGAAGCGGACGCAGGAGTTCATATCACATCATACCATCAGATTCCAGCTGCATTAGGCTGGCTTCACACCATGGCAAGATCCGATCAGGGGCTGTCCGGTGTAAACCAGACAGCCCCGGACTGGATTTGGCCCCATGGAATCCTATGGGGCCGGATGAAAGCCGGATGGCAGCTCTCTGCCATCCGTTTCCATCTCTCTGGAAGAATCCAGGAGAAATCAGATTTTTCACCCGGACACAAAAACATTGCTTGCAACGTTTTGTGTCCAGGAGAAACTCTCCCACTTGGATCTCCGGATCCTCCAACTCCACGGTTTCACTGATCCGGGCAATCCGCGCTCCTAACATGGGAGCCTATGGGGCGGGATTGCCACGATCGGGAGGATCCTGGAACCGAATACTGGCGGCTGCACGCCACTGTTATTTCAGGACCGCCGCTAGCTCCCTGCAAGCCCTGGTCCTAAATCATCAGCAGCGGCAGCTGCGTGTGGTTGCATACCGGACCGGAGGGCATATTAGCCCTCTAGTTCTGTGTGCTGATCTGTACGGGGCTGTCAGGTTTATCCCTGACAGCCCAGATCGGATCTTGCCGTGGTGTGAAGCCAGCCTTAAACAGCCGACATTGCCTATAACAGCAGTGACCAGTGCTATCTCTGATTACTGCTATTTAACCATTTAAACTTTGCTGTCATCCACTGACAACAACATTTAAATCCATATTTCTCAGCCTTTAAAGATTTCATTTATCAAAATATAAAGTCAACTAACCTGTATGGCAAACGGTATAATGAAAAAAAAATTGAGACTTCAGAATTGCCTTTTTTTGGTCAACGACCCCATAAACAATTCATTAAAAAGCAAGTAAAACATTGTATGCGCCACACAATGATATTATTAAAATCATCGTCTTACCATGCAAAAAATAAGCCCCGAACACAACTCCAACAATGGAAAAATAAAAAGCATTAAGGTCTCAAAACAGCAACACAAACCATTGTTTTTTAACTATGCAGGTTTGGGTTTGCTGTAATCGTACTGACCTGGAAAATCATGTTTTCAGGTGATTTTTTTTTCTGCACAGTGAACACTGTAAAAACAAACAAAACAAAGGTAAAATTGCATTTTTCACCATTGCACTGCTTTTCAGTACATTGTATAGTAAAATGATCGGTGACATTCAAATCTACAACTCAGCCAGGAAAAGACCGTACACGTCTTCACAGGCTGCGTTATAGAGCAAGAAAAATAAAATAGCTGTTGGAAGATGGAAAGACGGCAAGAAAGGGTTAAAATGCTACCATGGCTAAACTAAGAAGATTAGAATTTTCAATAAAGTGCAGTCAGAAGATTTTACAAGTGCAATGTGGTAGATGCTCATTGACAAAGCCTGACACCTTTCTACCCTCTACAGCCGGTTTAAGCACGCCCTCGCTGATAGCTGGCCCTCCCGATAAAACTGCTTTATTCATATGTGGCTACACAGTAATGCCAGCAGATGTATCCCACATTGTAACTACATGCACCACTGCTTCACAAGAATTTCCGCAGTGAAGGATTCCAGTCTGGAATGTAAGGACAGATAAAAATAAGTTACCCAAACACTAGCTTTAATGAATGTATTTCTACCGGATGGTTAATAGACAATACCGAAGGAACATGGCCAGTAAGTGGTGTTATCTGCACCGTCTAATACCGTATAGCTGTGCATAATTCTTATCACACCCAAGATGACTATTTCATTCATTAAACAGGCATCGCCCCATCTATCTGACTATATATTCTGCATAGATTACTGTGTAGTCTCCAATTAGTTGTAATTAGCAGGCCAACATCAATAAATAATGTTCAGCGCAATTACGGACATGCCCAGCTGTGAAAATTGCTCTAGCCATTTAATATTTATACTGTTGACACTAGTAACGCTAACTGGCATGTTATTCTAACCCAGCAAATATGTCACATATAGTTGCAATATTCCTTGTTTAGACTGCAGTAGAAAATCAATAGTTAAAAAAAATAAATCTCAGCAGGATTTCACACCCCAAAGTATTTATATGCACATATAGGTCGTTCAGAGAGAAATAATAAGTAGAACATGTTCAGTCCATTCCTTACAAATGAGCGTTTTAATTGATATGCATCTGTCACTCCAGCTCTATTCCCTGCCCCGTGCCCTGCCTCCTGCTCCTTTGAAGGCACACAGCATAGAGGATGTCAGTCAAGCAGGACAAAGTGGTGCTAGGTGGGGAAAAGAGCTGGAGTGACAGAAGCATCAGCTCTACAAATAGTCCTGCCTCATTTACATATCAATTCAAACACTGGTTTCTCAGTTATAGAGAAAAAGATTGTAAAGGTATTGCTAGATTTATCTTTGAAAGATCTACATGCACATTTAGATAGTTAAGAGGGGGGAAGGGGTGAAATCCAGCAGTCATATTCTCTCTTAAGAGGTATTCTTAAGTTGTCTTTATAGCAGCTCAGAGCTACTTGCTTGCCTATTTCTGGCAGAATCTCCTCCTAGAGTGACAGTTCTATTGAGTAGCAGAACTATAAAGCTCAGCATAGGTTTTACTGTAACACATTCAGCGATCAGTGGTTTGTTCTGAAGTCTACATTACTATATTTACACATTGAAATAACAAGGTATTTGAACAAGCTCATGGCTCAGGAAAGTGGGAGCTGTGATTAAGAGGACTACCCTGAAAACAGCCAATGCTGTGGGCTGGTGATTTTGGAGAATGTGTAACAGCTGAGAGGGAGGGGTAGAGAGGTGAGCAGCCAGGTGGCTGTTATGTTAGGAGTTGATCTGTCTCGTGGAATGGTCATCTAACCATTTATAAGCAGCTGTCAATCACTGACAGTGGCATTTGAATGAATAGATGGATCACTAGATACCATCAGTCCCCTCTTGACACAATCGAGTAATGCCAATGGGTTAGCTCGGAGCCTACTGAAGGTCCTCACGAATGGCACCTTGGTACCCCTGTAAAGCCCATTTGAAAAGGCTGGGCTTCATAGCAAACCAACATTTACATAGTATAATGCAATGCCAGTATCAAAGGCAATCACAGGTTCTAGTCTCTTAATTGTACTAAAAAAAAACCAATTCAAAAATAAAGAAAAAATGTTTTTAAAACTATAAAAAAATGAAATAATCCCCTTTTTTCCAGTATTAAAATAAATAAATTAATTAATAAAAACACATCTTTTATTGCGGTATCTGTAAAAGTCCTTTATATCAAAATAGTAATTTTATCTGTATGATAAACACTGTATAGAAGAAAAAAAATAAGATGATGGAACTCCCATAAATAAAAGGCTATAAAAATGTTGTATGTGCCCAAAAAAAGGATCTGAAAAAATGCCAGTTCGAGATACAAAAATGAAGCCGCCACACAGATACATTGCCGGAATAGTAAAAAATTAAAATAGGGACAATATACAAACATATATATACACTATGCATCACCACTCTGGGATGAATGAATGATACAAAAATATATGTATTAATGAATGATAGAAAAATATATATGGCTTGGAAAAAGGGGAGGAAAAAAACTAAAGTGCAAAAATGAAGAATAGCCCGGTCCTGAAGGTGGTAAAGAATTCAGATTTCTTTGTGTGAGATCCCCATCTCCCCATCTGGACAGGCAAAAAGGGCAGGCAAATTAGCTCTCCTGAAACACAGAAATGACACAGCTTTCATCATTGCGGAAAAGAGCTAATTAGTATTTCCTATAAAAGATTCATCAATTAATTGATGTACTAGTGCATCTGAAATCAATATCATATTGCTATGTTTCAGGGCGTTTCTGAGAGCTCTGTAACACTTTGACTAATAAATCAATATTATATTCACCCTTTGATGTCTCGTGGAGTATGGCAGGGCAGTTTTTAACCCTTCATCCTCCCTACTTTAATTTTCTGGGATGATGACCTTTAAGTTTACATTGGGTGTGAGCCATAATCATCAACATTAACAGAAATAAACACTTGAAATACATCAGTTTGTTTGTAATGACTCTATGTAATATATGCATTTCACTTTTTGTTCTGAAATTACAGCTGATTGCCTTTCATTTTGCTCTGTAATTTATACTCTGCATTGAGGCCCCGTTACACTGCACAATATCATTAACGATATCGTTTATACGTCACAGATTTGGAGTCGTTCAAACTACATCGTTAAGACGTCGTTGCGTGTAACACCGAGATTCAACTACGATAAATTGTTGGATCCGCTGATCGCAGGTTTGAGAACATGTTCACAAATCAGACGACCCACGATCAGCCAACCTGCTGAATTGGTCAGTGTAACACCACGATAACGATGTCGTTTACAACTTCGCCCATTCACAGTAATGAGCAGGGATCGCTGGGTTGTGCGAATGATAGCTGCTCACTACATCGTTGGTGCGTCGTCCACGATATCTAGACGTGTGACAGCTCACCGATGTCAAAACGATGTCCTAATGACCACACGCCCCAATATCGTTAGCGACATCGTTTCAATGTTGTGCCATGTAACAGGGCCTTTAGTGAGACAATGGTGGTATACTTTTATAACACATTGCTTCATTTTTTGATGACGACTATGAATCCTACATTATAGTGTTCATCATGGAGGCTGTTGTGATACAGTGTAATGAAATGTGTTTTAATACATTTGTTCGATGTGAGAGTTCAAGACACAATCCTTTTTCTAGTTCTGACTAGGACCACCTTTTATGTTCCAGGCCGGAGCTTCTTGATCAACTTCGTGAAACCAGAGCAGACAAGAAAAGATTAAGGAAAGCTTTAAGAGAATTCGAAGAGCACTTTTTACGACAAACTGGAAGGTATTCTCAAAAAATTAATGATGTGCTATAGCTAATGTTCAGAATACCTGCACACTGTCAATTGTTCTTCAAAACAAACAAGGCCTTCACCCTAATTGGTTCTGTTGTTTCAAAAAACTTGACAGGAATCAATAGAACAGGCGAATTGAAGTATCTTTGTAATATATCTTTTCATTAAAATCTCCTTCTATTTCCACTTATGAGCCACTTCCTCCCCTCCCCCTGGCTTCCTGGACTCATCCAGTTAGGAAAAATACAGATAAACCATCTTGGTCTAGATAAGATGGGCTTCTGGCTCACTTATGTATTAGGTTACAGAGCCTAATAAAATTTATGAAGGAAGGACGAGCAGAGTAAGAAAACAAGCAGAGAGGCAGAGAGGACAGATAGATAGTTATGATCGAGCATAAAAATGCGTGAGTTCTCAGTACTTGAGTTGAGCAGGGCAAACCCTTGAACGGGTTTGAATCAAATATCAAGTATAATGGAAGTTAATGGGAAACTTGAGCATTTTCCCAGGAATTCAGATTCATTAGTGATAAGTGTGCACTGCCATGTTCGGATAGTTGGTGCTTGTACCGAGCAGTTGGATGTTTGAATGTGCACTACTCGAGTACAGAGTATAATGGAAGTCAATGTGGAACTAGAGCATTTTTGTGGAAGATCCCCTCTCCTTCAGCCTCTCCATCCCTGGCAGTAACTAGAGCATTGCGCTCAAGCACTCGCGATACGCACCTGAGCAACAAGCACCCCGATGCTCAAACGAGCAGTGTTGAGTATGCTCATTGATCACTACAGCTGCTGCTGTAATTTATCACACTCCATTGTCATATTCATAGGCACTCTGCTCAGTAATGTCTTCCATGCTGCTGCTACTTGTGAACATATTCTACCTAGGGTTAAGGGAACAGGAATCCCTCATGACTGTTTTTATTATTATTATTTATTTATATAGCGCCATTGGTTCCATGGCGCTTTACATAAGAAGTGGGAGTAACAACGACAGGTACAGTACTTATGAGCAGTCAATGCTTGCTGATACACGACAGGAGAGGATCCTGTCCACAAGGGCTCACAGTCTACAGGGGTGGGGGAGGACACGATAGGGGGGGGGAAGCGCCAAGCGTGTAGTGGAGTGGCGCTGGGTCTCATCGTAGGTTGTAGGCTTGTTGGAATAGATGAGTTTTCAGGTTCTTTTTGAAGCTCTTGAGGGTGGGCGAGTGTCTGACGTGCTGAGGGAGAGAGTTCCAGAATCTAGGGGAGGCGCGGGAGAAGTCTTGTATGCGGTTGTGGGAGGATGAGATGAGGGGGGAGGAGAGGAGGAGTTCTTGTGAGGAGCATAGGTTGCGTGCGGGTTGGTATCGGGAGACCATGTCGGAGATGTAGGGGGAAGACACGTTGTGGATGGCTTTGTAGGTCAGGGTTAGGATTTTAATGCGAGGTCTTAGGGAGGTGGGGAGCCAGTGGAGTGCCATGCGGAGAGGGGAGATAGGGGAGTAGCGAGGAGGCAGGTGGATTAGACGGGCAGCTGAATTTAGGATAGAGCGGAGAGGTGCAAGGGAGGGGTCAGGGAGACCGGTGAGCAGTAGGTTGCAGTAGTCAAGGCGGGAGATGATGAGGGCGTGGACGAGAGTTTTGGCGGTGTCATGATTAAGAAATGGGCGGATACGTGAGATGTTCTTGAGTTGGAGTCGGCAGGAGGTGGCGAGGGCTTGGATGTGGGGCTTGAAGGAGAGGGAGGAGTCAAGGGTGACCCCGAGGCACTTTGCGTGGGGGACTGGGGAGAGGGAGCAGTCGTTGACTCGGATTGACAGGTCTGGCAGAGGGGGAGGGCGGCTGGAGGGGAAGACAATGAACTCAGTTTTGTCCATGTTCAACTTGAGGAAGTGAGCAGAGAAGAAAGATGAGATGGCAGACAGGCATTGGAGGATTTTAGACAGAAGGGAGGTGATGTCGGGCCCAGAGACGTAGATCTGGGTGTCGTCGGCGTAGAGATGGTACTGGAGGCCATGGGACTCGATGAGTTGACCTAGGCCGAGGGTGTAGATGGAGAAAAGTAGTGGTCCCAGTACCGAACCCTGGGGGACGCTGACGGTAAGGGGGTAGGACGAGGAAGAGGTGTGGGAGTGGGTGACACTGAAAGTGCGGTCCGTAAGGTATGAGGAGATCCAGGAGAGGGCGAGGTCAGTGATACCACTGGATTCTAGGATTTGGAGTAGGAGAGAGTGGTCGACTGTGTCGAAGGCGGCGGATAGGTCGAGGAGGAGGAGGACGGAGTAGTGTTTTGTTTTCTCTTTGCGGTCAGGAGGTCATTGGTGACTTTAGTAAGGGCTGTTTCGGTGGAGTGATGGGGTCGGAAACCAGATTGCAGGCGGTCGAAGAGGGAGCGGGAGGATAGGTAGGAGGACAGTTCAGAGTGGACGTGTTGTTCGAGTAGTTTGGAAGCGAAAGGGAGAAGGGATATTGGGCGGTAGTTGGCGACAGATGATGGGTCTAGGGAGGGTTTTTTGAGGATGGGTGAGATCAAGGCGTGTTTGAAGGATGAGGGAAAGACGTCAGTAGTGAGTGATAGGTTGAATGGGTAGGTTAGGGCAGGGATGAGGGCAGTGGTGAGGTTTGGGATGAGATGGGTAGGGAGTGGGTCGAGGGCGCAGGTGGTGAGGTGAGATCGTGACAGGAGGGTGGAGAGCTGGGCTTCAGTCACGTTGGAGAAGCTTCCCTTGGTCGAGGAGGGTTGGGCGGTAATAGTGGTGGGTTGGGGGGATGTTGGGCTAAAGCTTTCTCTAATTTTATCAATCTTGTGTTTGAAGAAGGTGGCGAAGTCGTCGGCGGAGATGAGGGGGGAAGGAGGAGGTGCTGGGGGGCGGAGAAGGGAGTTGAAGGTTTTGAATAGTTGCTTGGGGTTTCGGGACAGTGTGTTGATTAAAGAAGAGAAATAGGTTTGCTTTGCGGCGGTGAGTGCGTCCTTGAAGTTGGAGAGGGATTGCTTGTAGATGGTGAGGTGGGCTGCGGAGTGGGATTTTTTCCATCTCCGTTCAGTGACCCTGGACGTTCGGCGAAGCTCTTTTGTGAGAGAGTTGAGCCAGGGTTGTCTGTGTGTGCGGGTTTTGGTGTGTGTGAGGGGGGCAGTCTGGTCGAGAGCCGCAGTTAGTGTGGAGTTGTAGAGGGTGGCAGCAGTGTTAACGTCGGGTGAGGAGGCGAGGTCTGTGTGAGGGAGGAGGGAGTGGGAGAGTGAGTTGAAATCGATAAGTTTAAGGTTTCTGCGCGGGTGATTGAGTTTCCGGAGAGGGGGGGGTGAGGTAGGGGGAAAGAGGGAGGAGAAGGTCAACAGGTTGTGGTCAGATTGGAAGAGGGGTGAGTTTGAGAGGTCGGTGAAGGAACAGAGGCGGGAGAAGATGAGGTCAAGCGTGTGGCCGTCTTTGTGAGTGGCTGAGGAGGACCATTGGGAGAGGCCAAATGAGGTGGTCAGAGATAGGAGTCGGGAGGTAGGCGGGTCGGAGGTGTCGATGGGAATGTTGAAGTCGCCCATGATGATGGTGGGGATGCCGGAGGAGAGGAAGTGGAGAAGCCAAGTGTTGAGGTGGTCAAGGAAGGAGGCGGTGGGTCCCGGGGGTCGGTACATGACCGCAAGCTGGAGGTTGCAGGGGGAGAAAATGTGAACAGAGTGCAGTTCGAAGGAGGGAAAGGAGGCGGAGAGAGGCGGTGTAGTAGGGATGAAGGAGCAGCTGTCGGACAAGAGTATACCCACAACACCGCCACGGGTGCTATTAGGGCGTGGTGTGTGGGAAAGCGTGAGTCCGCCGTAGGAGAGGGCGGCAGGGGAGGCTGTGTCGGTGGGGGTGAGCCAAGTTTCGGTGATGCCGAGGAATTTGAATTTATTGGTGATGAAGAGGTCGTGGATGTAGGAGAGTTTGTTGCTGAATGGAGCCTGGCGCCGCCTTCTCAGTCCCCAGCCTCAGGGACTTCTGTAAGTTATAAGTTATTTTTCTGCAGTTTTATAGGGCAGATTTAGCTCAGAGAGGGATAGATAGGGAGCAGCTAGGAAGGTGCAGGGACAGGTAGTGATAGTGTAGGGGCTTAGATCCAGGTGACAGGTTCCCTTTAAATCACTCACCTTTTTTCCATAATCAAAATAACAAAATCTGAAAAATAAAACTTTATATATATTAGTTAGCACAATGTGCATAATTATCATAACTAATAAAAATGTATCCCTGATGGTACCTTTACACGCCGCGACGGCAGGCTGGATACATCGCGCTACAAGCTACAATTGTAGCTTGTAGCGTCCATATCGCCTGTAGTAGCGGCGTCTGAAGAGGCGACGCTACAGCCGGCGACAGATACATCTGTTTATGGTCTCTGCTCATAAACTTAAGGCAACATCGCCGATGGTAGCGAGCTGTATCGGCGTGTAAAGAGGCAACGGAAGGGAACTCTGGACACCCGGGGCTGTAGCTGCAATGTAGCTAAGGCGTGACCTCGGCTCCATGTTACCGCGCCCCATGTGCGATCATTGGTGGAAGCTGCTGCATGACGATTGGTAGTCGCTGCATAGGGAGGCATATTTAAAGGAGCTGACGAGTCACACTACACAATCGCTCGAGCGTCATGTATTACTCAGCCTCCTGCGTTGCCTGCCCAATCAGGATGTTATTGCTTCGTCCTATCAGCGTACGGAAGTCTTGTAATCCACAATTGGAGCACGCCTATGTGCTGTCCCTGCTGCACCAGGTCCGCCCATAGTAGCTGGTTGTAGCGGTGTGTACATGAGCAACAGCTGGCTACTTGAGACACCCGGCGATGTAGCTAGCTATAGATGTAGCGTGGCGTAGCGCACCTTGTGGCGGCGTGTAAAGAGGGTGCGTTGACCGTTTGTAGCCGTTTGAGCGTGCTCGTGCACGTGAAGTAGCGCGATGTATCCAGCCTGCCGTCGCGGCGTGTAAAGGTACCATTACAGTGAACGTCAAAATAGTAAAGTAATACATAAAATATACATAAATGTATTTAGGCAAATAGACTCTTCATGTGGCAATAGAGTTGACGACTAATGATTAGCGAGCATGATTGCCACTGGGTCACACTCAATCGAGCATTGGGGTGCTTGGGTACACTCGGTACTTGATGTAGTATTGCGGGTGGTCGGATGTGTCATTTGTGTACGATCCTACACAAAGAGGCGGCTCACTTCAGTGAGTGATGAGAGCCAACTCCCCAGTGACAGACACTTGCAGTCTCTGGCTCTCACGGGGGGGGTAAAAGCAATATATCCAGATGCTGTGTGAAAAGAAAAAATCCTGCCCACCCTTCCCCGGAAATGCTGTTATTGGCTGACAGTATGTGGGAGAAGATCGAACTACCCATCACTAATTGATTTGCATTATGCTCGTTACTCAAGTGCAGCCCATCAGAGCATCCGACCTGCTCAATTCGGGGACCGAGCACTTTAGTTCTTGTTCATCATTATTGCTGAGTTCTTCTGGTCTCAAAAGGTTAATTTGCTTATTTAAATTTTTAGAGGATGGTTCTCCCTCTGACTGATATGATTTATTTGGTGTGCCCAGATATCCTTATGACACGACAAAATTGTTTGTGAAAAAGAGTGTCCATTCTATATTGTCACAAGATTCAAAACAAAAGATCCCACCCAACGTTTCGGTCTAACATAGGCCTTTCTCAAGGGTATCGGGTCGTTTTGTAGAATAATGGACAGCTCAGAAAAGATCTCGTATAGCCTGGATATAAGGTCAAAGATCAATGGATGGCACTCTATAACCTAAATTCTAGGTATGTGATTATCATCTCATAGGGATAAGACCGATGAGTCTTGTGATCGCTGCTTCAAGAGTTAAATGCTCTTGGAAAGGAGCCTTTCAGCTGTGAAGTCCGTGCGCGGTGGGAATTGTTGTTCAGAGTTCTCCCTCTGACAACTTGGCACTCTCCGCAAAGTGAAACTTAACCGCTTATATTTAGTTATTTACTCCTTTTTCACTTTATGTCCTTTTTGTTCCTTATTTTTCAGAAGTGCACAGAAAGAAGACAGAATACCCATGGCTGAAGAGTACTGTGAATACAAACAAATAAAAGCTAAACTTCGGTTATTGGAGGTCCTGATCAGCAAACAAGATGTATCAAAAACTATATAGAGCTGATGGGTCTACCAGAAGTGGTATTGAAGAAGAATTAAAATTGCTGTATTTCTGCACACTCATGTATGACACTGACATTCTCATGCACTTTAATATCACACACTACCTGATAGGGAGAACAATAGCAATGACCAGGGATGATGCAGAGCTAATGCTTGCTGGGCTTTGTAGCGTCTTGAACATAGACTGTTGAGTTGGTAGTCAACAGTAGGAAAACCAAAGGTGGGCATATAACGCTGTCCCGGTCTCGAATACAGTTCTGCTGAAGGGCATTATGGTGGTAATCGGTTAGCGGTTAAAAACGGCACTGAGTTAATAAGGCTTTTACCATTTTTGTGTGTTGAGTTTTTTTTCTTTGCCAAACTCTTAATATTTGAAGGATGACATGTTTAACGAGCTCCCCAATATGACACTGTTTCTACAACCTGCTTCATTGTCTGAAGTGCCTTTGATATGTTGTAGGCATCAACCACAGAACAGAGATCACAGTTATAATGTAATTTTAATAGAGTATTTCAGAAGATCTATTTATGCCATGTACAGGCTGTATATATTTATTCTCTGGTGACCTATTTTTAATATTGAGCTGTGGTTTTTATCATTTTTATTTTCTGTTAAAAACATACGTTCTTGTCTTCAACCAAAGGCCAACAATGTAAGCAACAAGACTGCACTTTCTGAAAATGTCGTTATAATGTAATTTACGAGAGAGATGTTTTACTGTCATATATATGAAGGTTCGCTGAGCCCCGACTCACACGGTCATGGGGCTCGGCATCCCGTGTTTCATATCTAGTTTCATATATTGTAAAAGCAAAACTATTTTTCAGAATATTTATTTTTTGAACATCTTTGTAAAATTAAAGCAGCATTGCATATGTAAGTGTATAGAGAAATTTAACTTAATTGAGCAAGGATCCAATGATAAGCACAGGCTAATGGCAATTGAACCTATGTGGTGGTTTCTACATGAAAATTCAGATTTATTTCAATCACTTGATACAGCAATGGAACCCTTTAAAGTAATATTGTTCACATACAGCCTTAATTCATGTATTGTTTTATACACTTTTAACACTAATATTCTCTTTGTCATATTTGTCTTTTTTTTTTCCACCTTTTTACAACTATTTTACAAGAATACTTAGTAATTTTTGCATGTTTCTAGACTTTTTAAAAACTTTTGATATGTCATAAAGATATATGAGAAGTTTCCATCAGTGACGATTCGCTAAAACAAAGGGACAGAAGCACTCGGCTGAGGTGGCAGCCAGACGCCTATCCATCTTCTGTCTAAAGAGGACAACAGCGAACTCCTGAGCACTCCTGCTCCTTCCTTTTAGTGATCTCAGAACTTGGCCCCTCACGGATCATAATTTGTCACATGTCAACACTTTGCTCATTTTCATTCTATTAAATGTTTTAGGAGCCACCAAAATATAAGATCCATATATATATGATTTTATTTTTTATATTTGCAACAATGTGCTTATTGTAGTAGCCAGTGGCCCGACGAGAGGAGCGCCCTATCTCTGGTAGACCCGGTCCTCTGTAGATAATATTACAGAGGACTTGGTTCTCCTGATATTTCTGTTTTAGTTAGTTCTTTACACAATATCAATCCTGGAGCAGCTTTTCATCCTGTTCTTCTGTTACTTCACCTGGAAGGGTATAAATAAGTATGTCACTGGGTGTTACAATTATCCTTGTGAATGGAGCATGTCTCTGCACCCCTCTGACACTATAGAAGTAGTGCTGACTTTCTATGAACACATCTTACTGATGGGTAGAATGGTGAAACTGGGTCCGATTTCACACTTCCTACAGTCCGAGTTTGGTGAGTTATGTACATACCAGCCACAAGCCTCCTGACCTGAATATCCTCACATCTGCCATTGTTGATCTTGGGTTCACATCAGGAGACTACCAGACAGTCTTGACATTGCGGGCAATGAAGTGGGCAATGAAAAGCAGATGTGTTAAACCGGTCTAAGTTTATCTATTAATTCATCAATTTCCAGGAGGGATAATAGAGAAGTAACACAATGCAGAGGCCTAAAAAATAAACAAATGCTCTAGAATTGTCACTTTATGGGTATTTACTGAAGCCGATTTGCCAGGAAAGGAGCCTGGGCCTGTTGTTCACAGACAAAACAATTCAGCCAAGACCTTTAGTGCTAACAAGATGATTTGCTGCTTAAAACCAACGTTAAAATCTGAATCACATTTTGAGTTTTGATGTGGGCTTCACCTTCCTAAGAATTAGAGGGGTTGTCTACTACTTGGTCATCCCCTTTTCAATCACTATACTCCCCCATGTAAAATAAAAACAGTCTATTTTCACCTCCAGTCCCAGCGCCATTCCAGCAATGTTCGTGCCTAACTCCAGGGACCCATATAGCATTGTTATGTTATGTGAGCCCTACAGCTGCTAATGGGTTGCTGCACTCTCACTTCAGCATGTCTGACTTCCTGTGAATGTCCTTTTGTGAGCTCTATCACTTTTTGTCCGAAGGAAGTCAAAGTGAAATGGCCCATTAGTGGCCGCTAATTAACTGGAAGGGTCACGTGAGATAACAATGTCACGCAAGCCCTGGGAGACCAGAAAAGGCACTGAGGACCTGAGCTGAGTACAGGCTGTTTTTATTTTACATTAGGAAGTATGGTGATTGAGAAGGGTTTGTCCAAGTTTGTGTTTCTTTGTGTGAATAACATATTAAAGGATTAAAGGGTTACCCAGAAACTGGAAAAAACAGCAACCTGAAAATGTGCTAAAATAAAAAATAACCATAACTCATGTTACATGTCCTGCGCTCTATTGTCTTCTGTGGTCTCTGCTGATCTTTATTTACTGTACTGCGGAGGTGACTTTACAAACATCCATATTAGCATTGCAGATAATCACTGAACTCACTGTTCTCCTGTTAAATATATAATTATCAACCCTAAAACCAGCAACTGGCTGCAGTGGTTACATGCTGCACATCGCTGTGGCAAAGTAAACAAAGAGAATTTTGGGACCACTGGGGCATTGGTGTTGTATATAACAGGTCGGGCCTATTTATTTATTTTACCATATTTTTTGCCCTTAGGTTTTTAAACACCTTCAATTCATGTAATAGGACTGAACAGGTTTCTGGTACCCACATACTCTTAATTCCTTAAAAATATCTTTGTATTTCTTTCCATGTTTAAAGACATCTATGTGCATAAAGCCTCATTTATGTCTGTGGATACGAGAGGCATTCTTTAAAGATTTCCCCTGACCCAATTTTATTTATCACAGGACGCTGAAACTACACATGTGTAATGATATAAGTCTCTATACTTATGAACCAATTTATAACTCTGAACTTATAACGGTCTTTCTTTTACAGGTGCTGAAGTGGTGTGAGGTGCGATAATGGACCCAATGGAATATAGAGCAGTCATCAAGTTCCTTTCCTTGAAAGGTGTGTCCATCGAGAGCTGAATGGGGTCGCCCTGGAATTGGTGCCATTTCCACTGAAGTTCAACCACATTTGAAACGGTGATGCCAGTTCTTGATTACATCATATGAAGGGGAATCTTCATCATAAACCTCTTTCATCTCATCCAATGTCTCCCTTGGTGTGTGACCTGTCAAGTAAAGGAACTTGATGACTGCTCTGTATTCCACTAGGTCCATTATCACACCACACCTCACACCAATACAGCACCTGTAAAAGAAAGACCGTTATTAGTTCAGAGTTGCAGATTGGCATGTAACCTATAGAGACATATCTTTATACATGTGCAGTTTCAGAGTCCTGAGATAACTAGAAGTGAGTCAGGGGAAATCTTTAATGAACGCTCCTCATATAAGATGTTTCTTTACTGCAGTATATTAATAGAAAAACTTCCCGCTCACTATACTTTTTGGAAACATTTTGAAAAGCAGGAAAAACGACATTTTGTAGTCACCATAGTGGTTTTGATAAGAACACAGCCATATATTTACCATTGATTGAAAAGTCGTAACTAATATAACATTTTTTGGAAAAGTTGGAAGATTCCACATACACATCACAATGGAATATCCAGGATCCACTAGAGATTGATTTCTCAGTGCACATAGAAAGGCGATTTCATTGCTGTATATCACCCTTCCTGTAGCTTCCTCTACTATCACAGGCCTTGCCAAAAATCATTGCCTCCTAACAATAATTTTTTGATTGTTGAGTTTGTGACCTTATTTTTCCTACGTGTTAAAAGAAAAAAATTGTTAAAAAAAACTTTTTATTAAAGAATGTTGAAATATGCAAAGCTGCCTTAATCTACTCATGATTGATTCTATATAACTATATCAGAATAAAGTCTTATATCTGAGTACAGAATGATCTGTGGTATCAGAGTATGCTGCTAAGTTCCCTTTTCTACACCCGTGTCACCCACACACTCGAGATCTGTCGTGTCTTTTGCTATTGTGCTTAGCACTTGTCGTTTTTATTTTTGTTTGTTATTTTTTTTTTTTTATCTATTCCTACCAAGTCGAAACCTTTCTACTTCTCTTGTATCCAAAGTGCATGATTTTAAACAGACATTTTAAAATTGTTTATTGGGAGTGAAAAAAAAAAATAATATATATATTACCATTTGCAAGTGAAATAATTTTCATGACCTTTTGTGATGGTTGCATTAAATCTGATTTTGTTTTTAAGCATACTTTATGAATCGGAATGACTTCAGTTCTGTTTTTAATTAAAATCTTTGAAGCAAGAATAACAGGAACGTATACACGACTTGATGAAGTTTACAGTCTACATCTTTGATAAGGGAAAAATGGTTTATGACATGTATACACTTGCTAATAAAATGTGCTCTATATATTCTATATGATTTGTAAATATTTTATACAACGGTACAAATAAAATATTTTTCTATCATATCCATGATGGTGGAATACAGTATTTGTTTCCTGTTAGCTAGTATCTTAACATTTAACATTTTGTCGAGCGACATTGGAAGTGTTGACGTTTCTAGGCTTGGAGAGCTCAATCATGCTGAAATTACAAATTTTCATGCTTTTTTATTATTATTTTTAGTTCCCAATAAGTTTTAGTAACTTAAAATATTTGCTATTTAGACACCCCAATAAAGCCATAATTGGTAGTTTAACCTTGCTAAAGCAGACTACATATAGTTTTGTTATGTTTGGCAAACAAACAGTATATTAACAGCAAATGAACAAAAAAAAAAATATTAACATTTGCAACACCTAAGATTTTAACAGTTGGCAGAGAACAGAATGGTTTGTAGTGGTTAGGAGCAGCATCAACTTCACAAATAATAAAAAAAGTTTTAAAAAAAGCTATTTAGATCCTTTGCTGCGCGAGGAACTACAGTGCAATGCCAAGCAATGCCTTGCAGGCTTCGTCAGGCAGCGAAGGGGTTAAGGAGTTCTAATTTCAGAGTATGCTTTTGGTGACAGCTGCATTTTTGCATGCTTCCGGACAAAATGTCTGGTAAGAATGATGAGGGAGGGTTAACTGCCATACGGTAGACCGAGGGGGCTTCTAACGTCCAACACTGATGTTGCAGGTCTTGCAGCTGGGATCTTTTTTTGCATTGGCGGTAGACAAGCTCATTAGCTGATGACCAATGATTTCTGCCACTGTGCCACAAGAAATATCCACAGGGTCAGTGTAAATGACTTCTAAGATTACATCTTGGGCATGGCGAAATACAAGACTTCCCTCCTCTTCGGTACAGGTCAAAAACTTGTTGTCGCTCAGGCTCAGTTGAGGAAGGCGCTGCTTGCAAAACTCATCTCCTGGAGATCCGGCCGGAGCGATGACCACAATGACGTAGTGATAAGCCGTGTACATACAGTAAAAATCGCCAAAGTACAAGTTGGTGTTTGGGTTGAAGAGTTTTTCAGCAGGGATCTCAAACCTGTGCCTCCCGTACGGTGAATCTTGAGGGGGTTTGCCAGTGTTGAACTCGGTGTTGCAGCTGAAGAAGATTCCTTCCAGTTTAGCACTTATCGGAGAGCCGTGGCTGCCACTGTTGTCTTTTAGAGAAGGCTGCAGGACATTTCCATGATGTGTCCTAAAATTAGGAAAACATGTAAAACAAGTATCAAGCAGAATTCCATAATAAGAAGTAGACCACACTAAAATTAGGGGGCATACTTCACAAAGTTACTCCAAAAAGATTGCATAACATAAACAAGGAGTATAGACTTGAATTATATCATGAAAAAGTATCAAATTTATTTGGTTTGACAAAACAAAGACAAGGAGGGGAAGATCACAAAGTGCTCCATGCAGGTAGCCACAGGACGGTTCACATATGTTACACTGTATCAGACACACAAAAACAACATGTCTTGTCCATATATATAAAGGCTGGTGTCTGCGCAGAGACCCATATACAATAAGCCGCTTGTGTGGGCACCTAATACATCAATCACCTACAAAGCCATATGGATAAAGGTTTACAATGACATTGCAACATGTTCCATGTATATATCCCTTGTGGTATTGTGGATCAGGATAGAATAGGTGTACCCATGTGTCATACCCAGTCCATGGGAACAAAGCGCTACACATATGGATTATTACTGACAGGCAGAGTCAGTGTGTCATATAGCTAAGAGGCATAATTACCAGAGCCGTCACTGGCCATCCTGCATGGGGCAGCAGGGGTGAGGGGTGGTCCGGACCAGGGGACCCCAACGTGTTTCGTGACCATCAGGGGATGAAGTGACCTGTATACTGTGGTCATGAAACGCGTTGGGGTCCCCTGGTCCGGACCACCCCTCACCCCTGCTGCCCCATGCAGGATGGCCAGTGACGGCTCTGGTAATTATGCCTCTTAGCTATATGACACACTGACTCTGCCTGTCAGTAATAATCCATATGTGTAGCGCTTTGTTCCCATCGACTGGGTATGACACATGGGTACACCTATTCTATCCTGATCCACAATACCACAAGGGATATATACATGGAACATGTTGCAATGTCATTGTAAACCTTTATCCATATGGCTTTGTAGGTGATTGATGTATTAGTTGCCCACACAAGCGGCTTATTGTATATGGGTCTCTGCGCAGACACCAGCCTTTATATATATGGACAAGACATGTTGTTTTTGTGTGTCTGATACAGTGTAACATATGTGAACCGTCCTGTGGCTACCTGCATGGAGCACTTTGTGATCTTCCCCTCCTTGTCTTTGTTTTGTCAAACCAAATAAATGTAAAACAAGTATGTCAAGCTAGTTTAAGTGTATTAAAGTTTTAGTAAAATGCCATGAGTGAACATGTAAATACACAGTAAATAGGGCTCATTAGTAAAACATACATGAATGAATTAGAATATCATCAAAAATCAATATCATATCGCCATGTTTCAGTGCGTTTCTGGGAGCCTTGAAACACGTTGACTAATAAATCAATATTATATTCATCATTTGATGTCTTGTAGAATACTGTAGCTTGGTTTTTAACCCTTCATCCTCCCTACTTTAATTTTCTGAGATAATGACTTATGGATTTTTATTGGCTGTAAGCCATAAGCATCAACATTTACATAAATAAACACTTGAAATAGAACGCTCTGTTTGTAATGACTCTATATAATATATACATTTCACTTTATGTATTGAATTACTGAAATAAATTAACTTTTTGATGATATTCTAAGGCCTCTTCCACATCAGCGTTTTTCCTGATTCGCGGCAGATTTACCGCATCTGCTGCGTAATAGCCGACTTGCGGCAAACCTGCTGCATGCCCCCATTTATTCTCTATGGGACTTGCGGCAAGTGCATTTTTTGCCGTGATCCGGCACTTTCGGATTTGCCAGATCACGCAAAAAACGCACTTGCCGCAAGTCCCATACAGAATGAATGGGGGCTTGCCGTAAGTCGGCTGTTACACGGCAGATGTGGTAAATCTGCTGCGAATAAGCAAAAACGCTGATGTGAAAGGAGCCTAATCATTGAGATGCACTAGTATGTAAAGTGAGAAAAAAGGACTTCAATTATTAATAATTCATCAAAGTAAAGTGCCTTTCTTGACCAATAAGAGTGCAGCTCTATCATTAGAATTGGTCATCAATATCAGGTCAGTGATGTGCTTGAAGGTGATGTGTCAGTCCCCTACTGCAAACTCTCCCTCGTCCACTAGTTATCAATACAACCCTATTAAAGCAACACTCCAGCTTTTTCTTTTATTGCACCACTGTAGAGAATCTTTAAATATTAATCTTCTTTTCCCTATCTTATACCCACCTACCACCATCTTCATCTTTGGCCACCGACGCTCCAGTCCGTCTCCTGTGATTTTTGAGCTGCCGGCAGCTCCAGTCTTTCATGGAGCTCACCGGAGGTCACTTATCAATACATCTCTATGGGAGCTTTGTCTGAGCCTCCTTCTGGATGTCATAGAGATGCACTGAGATCTTGTGACATAACATTTGACCATCTGGCCAGTCAGAAGATACAGGCACAAGATGAGGCAACGGGACTGAAGCCGTCCTGAAAAATGAAGAAGCTGCCAGAAGGTGAGTATAAGTGCGGGGGCAGGGGACTTACATTTTAAAAACTACACTAGAGTGGTGCTTTAAATTCATTTGATCACAATCTCCGCTGGACTTTGGCACCAGTACTATTATTACACTTTATGACATATGATTATGCAGTACTTAGAGAATACAGTGAAGCTGAAATGACAAGTTGGATAAGCTCCACGATCCCATCAACCTCAGCCATTCTCTGCTGGCTTCCATTTCTCTAATAGCTCACAGTGTCAGCAATTTTAACTCCTACAAGGATTATGCTTTCTTCCAAGCTATGTCTTAAAAAGGAAATGTCTCTAGCTGTCAATCAAAATGTAGCAATTCTCCACCTTCTTCTCATGTGTCTGTAGAATCATAGATTGGTGAAGTTGGAAGGGACATCCTGGGTCATCTTGTCCAACCCCTGCTCAAAGTAGGATTCACTAAACCATCCCAGACAGATGTGTGCCCAGTTTTAGTTTGAAGATTTCCATTGAAAGGGAACTCGCCACCTCTCGTGGGAGCCTGTTCCACTCGTTGATCACCCTGTGAAAACGTTTCTTGTTATATTTAATCTGTGTCTCTTCCTATTGCATCTAGTCTTTCCTTGTGCAAATGAGAATAAAGCAGATCCCTCTACAGTGTGACAGCCCTTGAGACATTTGTAGACCGCTTATTAAAGCTCCTCTATCTTCTTTTTTAAAAGCTAAACATTCCCAAACCCTGTAACCATTCCTCATAGGACATGTGAACCAAACTGCATACACCATTTTGCTTGATACTTACTACAATACAATAAATATTTAAAAAAAAACATGGTGCCCAGTAAATGAAACACCCACATCACATGACATTACTCATTACATTACAACTGCACATTGTTGGACCAGGCCTTCCACAGTTTGTTGTGGGCTCTTTGCTAATAGAGGACCTCTCTATAATGCCCGTATTTCCCAATAGGGCAAAAGGGTTGTCCTGATGAAGAAACATCTACAGGAGTGTCACCTTAAATGTATGCTGAAACATTATTATCACCACTGGCAACTTTCAATGATTACTAGGCTGGTCCACTGCATTATGCAGGTCCTATGTATTGCCAGACTTTGAATGACCCAGATTTTAATTTTAAGGTAAAATGTTGAAACAATTAAAACCTAATAACAGCCTAATCAAGTGCAAAAATCCTTGAAGCCTGTTTCTCTAACCAGATGGTGACCAATGACTAACGACCCGTATAACGCATGTACCCTAATTGTCTTGTAAATGGACTTTTGATGCAGCTTGATAATTCCCCAGTCTGAGAAGATCAGTATTGGTAAGGCGGTGATTTCATCTCATTTATATCTCAGAGTAATATTCTCATTTTGGAAGCAACATCACAACAATTTGGCTAGGTTCCATTACAACGGAAATGTCGACAGTCTATGTTGTAACTGACAGCAAAAGTGACATTTTAGCATATGATTTTGATACCTCAAAAATGTATGTGCTACATGGAGGTAGATGATAGGATAGATAGAAATACATGCAAGAATCATTACCAACCTCCTGCTCTGTCTCCCCATTTTCTCTGCTGCTTCCAGGTCGGTGAATGAAAATTTAAGAGCTTAATGAGCGGCACTAGAAGCAGCAGGGAAAGAGCGGGGAGACAGCACAGGGAGGCTGGTAATGCTATTCTCTCATCTGTATATCCTATCTTTCTTTCTATCCTATCATCTACTGCAAACACAATATAATGCAATGCTATAGATTTTCACAAATCCGTATCATTGTCGTTATATTACATTTGTTTTCTAACATACTGAAAAAGTCCACGTTTGCCTGTGCATTTCCAAAAGTTTGCCTATTTTGTCATGTTTAGTATGCGTTTGTCGAATGGAAAACTACTGATGCGTTTACGTGTCCTTATATTGTTTGTGCCGCTGTCCAATGGATCCGTTACACGGACAGCACAAACGCAATGAGAACCTAGCCGTACCAAAACAAAAGTATGTCATAAAGACTGTAGAATTGCTCAGGACTCTAAACGGGAATTTGGCAGTAATTCTGACTCCCTTAATGGCTGATAGCTGTAGATGGGTAAATCAGTTAAAGCTTATTTAAGTTAATATTTATAACTGGGTGCACTGCTCCTAGTTGCCTGGCAGCTCTAAAAATGGCTACCTTGACCAGGCTTGGTGCTACCCATTCCGTTTATGAGATCCCAGGGGTTGTACTGGACTTTACCCTTTAACCCCTGTACAATCATCTAGTCTTACACAGGGACCTCTGGGATAAGGCCATGGGGTTGGCAGCTGTTCAGCGGTGCAAGATGGCAGGAATGGTCAGTTAGCCGGGCCAGAACCAGGAGGGCTGACTAGCTCCAAAAATGTCAGGCAAGAGTATGGTCAGTAAAAAAGTTGAGGTCAGAAGAAGAAAATCAGTAGAAAATAACTGAAAATCAGGGGGTGAATCAGGCAAGCAGAATTATATCTGGCAGCATCCAACGTGAAGCTGGGAGCATGTATAGGGCAGGTGCTCTTCAATTGGCTAAGGCAAAGAACTGATCTCTCCAGGTGACAGCACACACCACCATACTGCCAGACTAGACAGCACTACAGGTAACCAGCCACCCTAGTCAGTGGCTGGACAGAGTGTGCAGTTACAACTTTTATTTTTTATTATGCTAGATGAGCATCAGGATAGGTGACCGATCTAGTGCAATACAAGGCAATATATTACAGTATTCATTTCTATCAAGCACTTACTGTGTATAGTCAAAGTATTCTTTATGTTGGTTGCGATAAAAAAGTGAAAATTTCAGCATGCGTCCTGCAATTGCTTCTGCTTTTTCCATTAGTTGTGTTAGGTGTACCTTAGAGTAATCTGTACCAGAAAAATTACAACAGAGAATAAAAAAGAATATGAAATATATATATTTACATGCTTTCTAAATAAAATACCAACACCAATAACTGAATATTTAAAAATAAGTTAAAATCAGATGTGAAATTAGGAGGCCACAGGAGAAAAAACATGTCTTGTATATCATGTATGTATACAACATATATACACATAATATATATGTACAAGGTTACATGGATACAAGATAATGAGGTAACAAAGCCCATTTGATAGTACGAATGCACAAACAAGCAACTGCAAATTGCAGGAGGGGGTACTTGGCATCAATGTGGTCTCTGTATAATCTTTTATATAATTATTTGTATTCCCTTACAGGGGTTGTCAGTTCTTGTGATAAAAGTCTGCAGTCATGAATCTGACAGCATGTAGTGCATACACTGTCGGGATTAACCAGTATTACCAGTGAGGGCGGGCAGTCACGTGCTGACTAGTCGTGCTCAGATCTCTTAAATAACTTGTTAAAAGAAGCCAGACTGTCTAGTAAGAATAAGACAAGAAATTTGCAATCACATAAATACAGCGATAGCTCTCATCAATGATACTGTTTAATCTTAACAGCATGTACACTGCACATTGTCAGTATTCAGAAGTCTGCAGTCACTCTTTACAGGACAGCCCCTTTTAGTGTTTAGTTTGTGCATTTGTGAGTATTACCTTTTATCTGCTATTCCAATATTCTGTGTTAGGATTTCACACTAATATAATGGTATCTTTTCATTTATGACATCTGCTGCATAGAATAATAGGGAGCACTGGAAGAGACCTCAAGGGTCCAACTCCTGTGAGAGCAGGTTTTCCTAAATCATCCTAGCTTTATGTTTATGCAGCTTCTGATTGAAGATTTCCATTGATGGAGAGCTCACAGTCTCCCATGGCAGCCGGTTCCTCTCTCTGACTGCCCTCACTGTCAGAAAGATTTCCTCATTTCTAATTTTCTGACAGTGAGGGCAGTCAGAGAGAGGAACCGGCTGCCATGGGGAGATTGAGATAGTTTTGTTTCCTCATTATCTTATATCCAAATATATTGGCATCCTTGAAATTGTTCCAGAAAATCAAGCATTTCTCCCTTAAAATTACTTCAATGACACGTTTTGTCATACACATGTTTATTTCTTTTATATGTATTGGAACAAAGCAAAAAAAAAAAAAAGCAGAAATAAAAAGGCAAATTGGACATAATCTCTAAAATAAAAAAAAATGGACAGGACAAAATTGTTATAAAGAAAAGGGGGAGACAAAGAGGCGCAAATGGGTCTTATGGTTTTAAAGATAAGGTGGTACTGTCATAGGTGTATATGCTCACCTGATCCAGTTGTGTTCCCCCCCAACTGGTTAATTTGCTCAGACAGCTGCTGCTGGATCTGCACTCCCATGTAACAGCGGTGATATATCGACGTAAAAGATCCAGAAAGAGATCGTGCTTCAGTGATCCACGCTGCCGCCACAAAAGAAAGCCAAGGAAGCGAAGAAACTTGTGTGCTGCTCCTTTATTTCATTAGTATTTCCAACGCGTTTCGGTACAGACCTTGTACCTTCCTCAGGGGGATATGGTCTGTACCAAAACGCGTTGGAAACACTAATTGAATAAAGGAGCAGCACACATGTTTCTTCGCTTCCTTGGCTTTCCTTTGTGAATGTGAGCACGGATCATTGAAGCACGATCTCTTTCTGGATCTTTTACTAGGACAAAATTGTTGGCACTTTTCTAAAATTGTAGGTAACTTTGTGATGCTTGTTCAAACTCACCTGTGGCAAGTAACAGGTGTGGGCAATATGAAAATCACACTTGAAACCAGATAAAGCGGGGAGAAGTTGACTCAATCTATTGTGTGTCTGTGTGTGCCACACTAAGCATGGGGAACAAAAAGAGAAGAGAGGTGTCTGAGGACTTGAGAAACAAAATTGTTGAAAAATATCAACATCTCAAGGTTACAAGTCCATCTCCAGAGATCTTGATTTTCCTTTGTACACTTTGCACAACGTAATCAAGAAGTTTACAACCCATGGCACTGTAGCTAATCTCCCTGGTGGTGGACAATAGAGAAAAAATTGATGAAAGGTTGCAACACTGGATAGTCCGGAAGGTGGATAAGCATACCTAAGTTCCAAAGAAATTCAAGCTGTTCGGCAGACTTAGGTTGAATCAATGTAATTGCAAGGTATCGGTCGACATTTGAATTAAAGTAAATGCTTCAGAGGAAAACCCAGGAAGACACCACTGCCGACACAAAAAAGACATGAAAAGCTAAACTGCAGTTTGCCAAAATGTACATGAATAAGCTAAAATTCTTCTGGGAACGTATTTTGTGGACAGATGAGACCAAGATAGAGCTTTTTAATAAAGTACATCATTCTACTGTTTATCAAAAATTGAATGAGGTCTATAAAAATATACAGTACCTACAGTCAAGCATGTTGGAGGTTTAAACAAGTTTTGGGGTTGCCTTGCTGTCTCTGGTACTGTGTGTGTTGACTGTGTGCGAGGCCTCATGAAATCTGAAGATTACCAAAGGATTTTGGGTCGCAATATAGTGCCCAGTGTCCGAAAGCTGGGTTTGCATCCTAGTCATAGGTCTTCCAGCAAGACAATGACCCCAAACATACTTCAAGAAGCCCCAGAAATGGATGGAAACAAAGCACCGGAGAGTTATAAAGTTGCAGCAATAAGGCCAGGTCTGCATCCCATTGATCACTTGTGAAGAGATTTAAAGGTACCGTCACACGCCACGATATCGTCCACAAAATCGTTGTCAATTTGCGAATTCTGCAATGTCGAAACCACATCGCAAGTGCGTTGTGGCGTGTGACAGTGCGATCCTACAGCGAGAAATCGCTGGTGGCGCATCGCCTGATTGCACTGCAGTAAAATCAGGCGATATCCACCTCGCAATTTCAGTGGGTCATGCCGTGTGACACGGCAATAGCGACGTAGAAAGCGATTTCAGAGATCCTGAAATCAATCCCATAGGCGTGCCTGAGCGTGCTCTTTTTCGCGCCCCGTCTGCGGTGATTGGTGGCTTGGTGGTAATGCAGTTCTGTAGGCCAATCGGAGTGGTAGGGGCGCGGTGAAACACACTCTGGCACGCCTATCTCCTCACCACGGTCAAACACTACGCCCACTTCGCTGATGTGGTTGTGGCGTGTGACACGGCGATGTGGAAAGGCAAGATCGCTTCCGGTCTTGGTCAGGCGATTTCCGGAATGCCTGATCGCTGGAGGTTGCATGCGACATCGCTACGTGTGACATCTCCGAAGCGATCCGGGGAGAGTGCCAAAAACGTGTGTGCTCACGTCAAATCATGGGAGATATCGTGGCGTGCGACGGTACCTTTAGAGTTGCTGTTGAGAGAAGGCGCCTTCAAATATGAGAGACCTGGAGCAGTTTGCAAAAGAAGAGCGGTCCAAGATTTTAGATGTGAGGTGTAAGAAGCTTGTTGATGGTTATATGAAGAGATTTATTGCAGTTATTTATTGTACAGGGTTTGCAACCAAACATGAAGTTGAGGGTGCCAACAACTTTGTCCGGACCAATTTTGGAGTTTTTTGTAAAATTATGTCCAATTTGCCATTTTTCTCAGTTTTTTTTTGTGTTGTTCCAATACACACAAGGGAAATAATCAGGTGTATAACAAAATATGTGTAATTGCAATAATTTTCTTGGAGAAATAATTTCCAGTACCAACACTGTACATAAGATCAGGAGATAATAATGTGGTTTCCTGTGTTCACCACTAAAGACATTCTCGTGCTCATTGAACACTGTTATGGGTGTCATGCAGTTTATTGTAATACTTTAGATTCTGATTATATTTTATGAAAAAATAAAACAATGTAAATTAAAATGTTAGTGTCAGGTCTCACCTGCGGTGCAGAACTCAATGATCTCGCTCCATTCAGACACAACGTAGTCACCGTCCACCTGTTTGGATGCCGTCTGTACAGCCACAGTGTACTCAGTCCTTGGGCTCAAGAACCAGTGTCCACGAACTGTCATGGGCAGAGGCACGGCTTTTGCTACCAGTTTCGTGGGGACATCCTAAGGGAAGAGAATTGCTACAATGAGGGAACAGTACTTGCATTTGGGATAAGCTATATCACATGGACAGCACCTGTCTTTTAACACAGGTGTCTGTCTATATACTGTATTTTTCATATTATAATATGCACCAGACTATACGATGCACCTAGGGTTTAGAGGCAGAAAATAGGGAAAAAATTGAAGCAAAAAATGTGATCATGACATGCTGTTATGGGGACATCTGCTGCTACATTGTTATTAGGGTAATGTACTTCAATTCTGTACTAATATCCCCAATCCTGGTCTGCTTCCAGGTATATATAATAAAACCCTATCCTGGTATATATTATCACCAGCCTGGGCCCATTCTGGTATATATGTCCCCCATCCTGATATAGATGGTCTTGGTCCTGGTACATATGATCCTCATCCTGGGCCCATTCTCTAATCCTGGTATCTATGTTCCCCATTTTGGTATATATGTCCCCCATGCTGGTGTATATGGGCCCCATTCTAGTATATATGTCCCTAATGCTCGTATATATGTTCTACAACCAGGTATATTTGTCTCCCATTATGCCTCAAACATAAAAAAAATTCTACTTGCCTTCCACCCACTGTGACCCACTCCACCACCAGTGCTGCCCTCCCCCCAAAGTGAGCCAGGTACATCCAGAGGGGTACATCTTATAGTCAAAAAAATACTGTACATTTTAGGAAACAGTGACTGTGAATGGATAAGCGCACAATAGGATAAAACCCTAATTCAGAACAATAGTTTTACTCACCTTTGATAGTTCTGTGAAAACACCATTCTTAGGGTACCGTCACACTTGGTGACGCACCAGCGATACCCGACAGTGATACGACCTGTAGGGATCGCTGGTGCGTAGCTATCGGGATCACTGGTAAGATGTCAAACAGAGATCTCACCTGTGACGCAACAACAATCAGGAATAATACGGAGGTCGTTGGGACCCTGTTTCTCAGACCTGTAGTATTGAGGTCATTGGTCATTATTCCTGTCAAACACACTGATGCATGCTGCCCAGCGGGACCCCAACGATCAAAAAATGGTCCAGGCGACTCTGACACGACCAGCGATCTCACAGCGGGGGTCTGGTCGCTGCTAAGTGTCAAACATAGCGACATCGCTGGCGAGGTCGCTGTTGCGTCACCAAATTTGTGACTTAGCAGCGATCTCGCTAGCGATCTCGCTTAGTGTGACGGGGGCTTAAAGGTTGATATAGGCAGCTGCTGCCTGTGGCTGGGGGAAAATCCACCTGATGGAAATTACCAAAACTTGTTTAAAAATTGTCTGTGCTGCTGGAAAGAAAACTCCTCCTGCGGAATTTTTGAAGGATTTTATTATCTACTATGCATTTCAATGCCGAACTGGTTTTGTTTTTCCTACACATGATAAAGATGTAAATACGGCATTGAAACGCATAATGGATAAGAACGAACCTTCAACGAATACCGCAACCAGAGACTTCTTTCCAGCAGCGCAGCCAGTTTTTAAACTTGTTTTTATCCTGTTATAGTACAGACAGTTCATTCATAGATGAAGGACAACATGTCACTCACATCCATGAGAAGTAAAAACACAGGCTCATTTTATTTAAGGCACCCAATAAATTCCCTATCGACACCCATGGGCCCTTTTATAATGGATTGAAGGCAGTGCATAAAAATATACGATACATATAACCCACTACTTTTATTGTTGGTTACCCTATGTCTACCCCTTCTGTATATAAGATGAGCTGGATATTGTATATTTAAATATAATTTACGACATGAGTTTAATCTATTAATGATAATTTAGAGTTGTCTCGATATACACTATTATCTGATATCACGGGCTTTGTACCATAATATAACTTGTACTATAATGTAACGCCTCCTTGTGGTTATTGTCGGTACTGATATTTATTAGTATTTTAGTCCTATAAAATCAGCTGATCAACGTCTTCATCCCACCACGGATAAAGTACGGAGGAGTGACTTTGATAATCTGCTGGCACAATCTTACTTATTTGCTGCATTATAAAGGTTCAGTCCATATGTTCATACAGAATAATCAGATTTACTTTCACAATGAACTTTTATTAAAAATGTTACAAAAATTGTGATTCTTTGTGCAAGGCGATCCAGGATATGGACACCTAACAGATGTTTAGTATTAAAATCTGAAACTGCGATGTCCTATTATCATAATAATTAAAGAAAAAAAATCAGAAAGAAGATTTTTTTTTATTTTTTATTAAAAACGAATTAAGTAGATTTAATTTTAAGTATGGTTGATGCATAAACCAACAACATAATTGCTATGTAATATATTAGAATCATGCTCCAAGAGGAGAATTAAACCTAATAGACATAATGCAGAATTGTAGGTTTTTGGCTTTGTTTAGTTTTGTACAATGTTAAGCAGAACCAGAACCAGAACCATACTGTCAGCTTAGGTAAGCGATGATAGCCAGTTATTGCCGGAAAAGTGGTTTATTCTGAAGAGTAATGGGTTGAGTAGGGTCAAAATGGATTGTTGCCCCTTCTGTGCCTGTAACACCCTCCACTCTTCTGGAAAGATTTTCATTGAGATTGTGGAGTATCTATGGGAATATGAGTCAGGACATGGGATCTGAAATGTGACTCGTTCTGTTACGTGAGACCGTCCGGTGTAGAATCAGTATTGCAATTTATCCATTGATCTTCAATGATGTTGTGGTAAGAACTCTGTTTGGACCACTTAAGTTCCTCCTTATTAACCTCATAACATTATTTTGGACCATGTTTTATATAGAGAATCATAAACATATCGGAGTATGATAGCGCCTTTCCCTAAACTGCTGACACAAAGTTGGATGTTGTATAACATGTCTATGTTTTATCATCAACTTAAACAGTTTTACAGAAGCTTGACCCTACTATAAACATCTCTTTTGATGTTCGTGCTCCTCATCAGTACAAAGGGCACTTATTAGTTGGGTGAGATGCCTTCAATGTAGCTCTCAGAGTCAGAGGGCCCTATTTGTCCTTGCAGATTTAGCTGGTATAGGAGGTCTTACAGGCAATAATACATAGGAAAAGGTAGGTAAATTAGCTCTATTCCAGTAGGAACACAGGTTTCTCAATGATCTCATTTATAGGTATCTAACTGGTAAGTTAATGTCTGAAACATTTACGAGGTTTGAAACATAATCAGTGACCACTGAGAATCGATATGTCAAATTCTATCAGAGCCAATCAAGCAATTAACATATTCACAGTGAGGTTTTTGAACAGAGTGCTTCTTGTGTGGTGCTTCTTGTGTGGTGCTTCTTGCGTGGTGCTTCTTGTGTGGTGCTTCTTGTGTTGTTCTTCTTGTGTTGTTCTTCTTGTGTGGTGCTTCTTGTGTTGTTCTTCTTGTGTTGTTCTTCTTGTGTGGTGCTTCTTGTGGGGTGCTTCTTGCGTGGTGCTTCTTGTGTGGTGTTTGCTGTGTGGTGTTTTTTGTGTGGTGCTTTGTGTGTGGTGCTTCTTGTGTGGAGCTTCTTATATGGAGTTTTTGTGTGGGGCATCTATGTGGAGTGTCCTATGTGGTGCTTCTTGCGTGGTGCTTCTTGTGTAGAACTTCTGTCTGGAGCTTCTTATGTGGTGCTTCTTGCATGGTGCTTAGTGTGCGGTACTTCTTCTGTGGTGCTTCTTGTATGGTGCTTGCTGTGTGGTGTTTCTTGCGGAGTGCTTTGTGTGTGGTGCTACTTGTGTGGAGCTTCTTATATGAAGCTTTTGTGTGGAGCTTCTGTGAGGAGCATCTTATGTGGTGCTTCTTGTGTGGAGCGTCTTATGTGGTGCTTCTTGCATGGTGCTTCTTGTGTAGAGCTTCTTATCTGGAGCTTCTTATGTGGTGCTTCTTACGTGGTGCTTGTTGTGTAGTGTTTTTGCGTGGTGCTTCTTGTGTGGTGCTTCTTGCATGGTGCTTGCTGTTTGGTAGTTTCTTGCGTGGTGCTTTGTGTGGTGCTTCTTGTGTGGTGCTTGTGTGGATTTTCTTGTGTGGTGCTTCTTGTGTGGTGCTTCTTGTGTGGAGCTTCTTGTGTGGAGCTTCTTGTGTGGAGCTTCTTGTGTGGAGCTTCTTGTGTGGTACTTCTTGTGTGGAGCTTATTATGTGGTGCTTCTTGCGTGGAGCTTCTTGTGTGGAGCTTCTTGTGTGGAGCTTCTTGTGTGGAGCTTCTCGCGTGGAGCTTCTTCTTGTATGTGCTCAGCTTTCATTTAAGTACCTAATCCACAAACTGAAGTAGAATGATCAGGGATGCTCTGGACACCTAGTCAATCAGCACCCTGTTTGGTAATAAAAAGAAACAAAAATTGTGGTAAAGCTGTCTACAGACTGGTTGTCACGCCCGTTGTCAAGCTTGTGACTTGTTCTGCTGGTAAACTTCACTCTGCTCCTCTTGGTGTCAGAGTGCATGTGCATTGCTCCTTGCAATACATCCAGCACTGCTACATAAACCTGTTGCTGGAATCTCCATCGAACTGTAGCAAGGTGTTGTCAGACTGTGCAGGAGTGTAATAATCTGCCTCCTGTGAGTGTTGCTGCCCTAATCCGCTATCAGTAGTGGATTTATATGGCAGCTCCTCCCTCCACACTTTGCCAGAGCTTTGGTTTAAGTCAGTTAGTGCCTTCTTCCCTGTTTAGTTGAATTTCTGTTTGTCTCTCCTGATACCGACCCTGCTTGTGTACCCGTTCAATCTATCCGCTATTGACCCTGGCTTGTTTTCTGAACCTGTGCTGCCTCCCCTGACCTTGCACTGTCTGACTACGCTTATATCTTGCCTTCCTGTACTTTGTACGTATGCCATGACCTCTTGGTCAACTGCTACAGATCCGGGGACTGATCGGCGAGAGGTACCTAGCCAATACCTTCAGCCCAGCCTCTCTTCGCCACCAAAGGCACTAGTGAAGACCAGGTAGTTGTCCCTCCAAGCTAAGAGCGGCCCATAGCGCAGTAGGTCCACACTCACCAGAGTTACATGGATGACTCTTATTTGGCTGATACATCTACTTTTCACAAGACACTTTAATATGTTGGATATGATATCTAGACAGGGCACTAGAAAGACAAGTTCCTCCTATTTTTTTAGATCAGGGGTGGGGAACCTTTTTCTGACAATGGCCATTTGGGGGCCCCACAAAGTTATCAACTTGAAAATTACCCTGCAATATTCGGTTACATAATCATCTCACCCCTACTGTGGTGTCTGGGGCTGCTTATCTTTGGTGTGGCTGTGATGTTAGGTGATATTGATCATGGTGCTTCTCAACTGCATTTCCAGGTTTCCCAGGGCCATAGACATCACAGGAGAGGCTGGCGGCATATACATCACTGGGAAGGCTGAGGCACAGAGGTCATTGGGGAGTTGCCAGCCAGAGCACAAAGTCCTTAGGAACCTGACTAGGGGGCCTCAGAAAAGGTCATTGAGGACATCCGCCCATGGGCCTGAAGTTCCCCACACCAGTTTTAGAGGAAAGCTGCTTTGCAAACATAGAATAGAAATCGTCATATGGTCAGAGGTGTAACTGAAGCTCCTGGTCCCCAAAGTAAAATCTGGCTGAGCATGGAATGGGGCTCAGTGCACATAAGGTTTTATCTAGACTGACCAGCAATGTTATGGGTATATATTCATGATTGCTGTTTCTGCCTGGACCCCTGGTGCACCAGCTCTTCAATTCTCCATCCTTTGCATGGAGAAGAGACCCCAAAACAGATGGTGAGAACAGCGGGACAGAATTTATGTGCCTGTCAGTGGGTTACTTTTCTGGGTTTTGGATATATAAACACCCAAGTTATCACTTCTTATCCACTGAGTAAATGATTTCTGATTCCAGTATTGCCCCATGATCAACATGATTTGTTCACATACATCAATAATGTCCGCTGCCACAGAAGATGTGTTTGGTTAAATTTCCTATTTTAATTGGATCTCTTTAAGAGATAATAGTTTTCTGAAGTTTTTTTCTTGCCTTTAACTTTGCTAGCAATTAATGCTGCTGCCTTATTATGCTGTGAAGTAGGCTTCATTCTGTGCTGTTAATGAGGCAGTTCTGGGTCATTACTCTATTTGCTGATGGGTAGCAAAGCTTAAGAGCTTTAGGGGATGATATGCAAATTGTTCAGGAAAAATCAAGTACTTCATGTGCTGTCATTTTTGCTCTATAAAGAAAACCATCACCTCAATTAAATCTTTCTCCAATACAGCGCCGTCATTTATACCGAGACCCCAATGTCTCCCAGCGTTTGAAGCCTAATACATGCGAGGGGAACACAGTAAGTGTGGATGTCAGGATCTACTTTATATCACAATGTTGTACATTGGAGCCGCATCATAATTGTAAGAAGTAATTATCATTAGCTGTGGACTTGGCTGAGACTGAAATGACTCGAGTACTTTTAACAATTTGGCTTCTCTTCTTTATGAAAAGACATATGGGGTCCTCCAGCAAAAGACAAATCATTTACAACCTTTTATCTGGACTTCACAGTCAAAAATTGTCCAAGAATGATGAAAAATGTAAAAATATCTGAACATTTCAAATAACTATAGGATGTGCAAAAATAGCCTAAGGAGCCCTCAGCCACCTAACAAGTCACCTATATAAGGAGATGGACATCCTGCACACGATTCTCCTTGATTTGTAATGTGAATTGTGACAAGCGTTATTATTATTTTGCTAGACAGTAGGGAAAGTTAGGGTTAATATTGGGAGCAGCCAAGGCTAGGAGGGGCTAAAGTGAAGTGACAATGACAGTTTCCTGTAAGGAAGTTAGATAGGGCCCAGCGTTTAGTAAAGACAGGCCTAAGATCTGACTAGTGAGCAGAGACACATGACAAGGGAGTCCCTGACTTAAGATAAGAGTGAGATAGAGGATAGCATG